>JAVLUZ010000542.1:374139-478072 GCA_036768485.1 Mermis nigrescens
ATCGCGTGTGATTGTCTCCATATGCCGCGTTCGATGTCCGGCAACGATCAAATCGTTGTCTTTATGGACTACTTTACTAAGTACGTCGAAGCGTTTGCTGTGTCTGATATAAAAGCATCAACTATCGCAAATCTCCTCTTGCGTGAAGTGATCCCCAGACATGGAGTCCCGAAACGATTTTTGACCGACCAAGGTTCAAATTTTACATCTTCCCTTGTTTCGGAAATTTGCAAACTTTTGAACGTCCAAAAAGTCTTCACTACCCCTACCACCCCCAGTGTGATGGGCTAGTTGGAACGCTATAAATCGCACTCTCATTGATGGACTTTCCAAACTAAGCGCGAGAAATCAGTATGACTGGGAGCAGTTCTTGCCGTTCGCATTATTCGCTTATCGCGCAACACCGCAGTCATCTACGAATATTTCACCCTTCGAGATGCTGTACGGCCGTGAGCCATCGTTTCCGCTTGATATTCAGCTACTAAACGATCTCACATTAAATCCTAATCTGCCTCATGTCGCTGAAAAATATCTCGCCGACCTTAAACTAACGCTTCTTGATTTGCATGATATCGCTAGCAAAAATCTTGCTCAAGCGCGTAAGCAGCAAAAGAAGCAATACGATAAATCCACCACTGAAAGTAAATTCCTGCCTTAAATGATATTGTATATCTGAATAATAAGGCCGTAATTCAACCCGAAATCGGAAAGCTTTCGCCAAAACAAATTGGCCCATATCGTATTGTCGCGTTACCCACCCCTGAAACAGCTGAATCATTTATCTGCATACTCCCTAATTGAACATCTTGTGCACCGCAATCGTCTCTTACCTGCCCCTAAGTTGCCTTATTCCGATCTCATTGCCGAAAAGTACGCCTATGTACCTGGTGATTTTGTGTTAGTGAAACTACCCGTCGACCCCTGTGTCCAGCTGTGGTTATAAGTTTCCTCGAATTAGCGGGCCGGGAAAGGAATTTGAGGGATTGTGCGCCTGTACGTTTGTTAACTGGTTCTAAATCAGCACATGCCGTTCCGTTAACTAATGTTTCCCCCTTTTGCAGATCCATGTATACACCCATTCCCCCACGAAAGAGGATCTTTTGGACCCAGATCGGTTCATTCAAGGCCGACGACGAATAACCCCACAACGCCAGCAAATTCGTCACAGCCATGAAAGCGGCGGCTGCAGCTACAGTATCGCGCTTATGAGCTGTCCCTCCAACTCCATTATCACGAAATTGCATTCCCTCATTGCTAATTTTCCTATCCCTCCATTGACGATTTTCCCAATCATGACGCACGTATCACCGCCCAGAAACGTTGGTGGGTTACGAACCTGAATCGTTTGCCCGTTGTCCCTCACGTTCTTAAAAATCGCCATCCGGCGTGTCACGTTTATTGAAAAAACCCATGAACAGTCCTTCAACGCAATGCTTACCCTTTTCCAACCCCAAAATGCGTTGAACGGCCAATTTATTTTTGGCTTCGACAGTGAGCATGTGAACGATTTCACTGTTCATGGAATTTCGCTTTATGGGAACGATATTGGCAACAATTCCATCCTAATCCCTACTTTATGGAATCCAATGGCCCATTCGTGCGCTATATCCAGCTTGCGAGTGTGCAAGGTCATGTCTTTGTTTGGGACATTTCATTTCCCAAACCCCGTTCGGGTTGGCTGAACTGCTAGAGGCATCGCTCCTAGATGTCTCCCTAGCCTGCCATGACCCGCGAAACGATAAAATCGCCTATTTTCACGCCTATGGCCCGCGGAACTCGAGAAATCGCACGTTATTTGCGATCTCATGATACTTCGCCACCCTGCGTTCCGTTTTTCGGGAATCACCATTCAAGATACCCTTGTAATGGCCCAATTTTTCATGATCGAAAACCGCATTAGCGCGGGAAACCATCGCTTAAAGACGCTGCGTCATTCTTTTTCGACATGGAAACCGTTACCGCCCCGAATGGAATTGGCAGTCACGCGAATTGGCCAAGCTTGGAATATGCCGTTGACCAATCAAATGTTGCGATATCTGGCATTGGATCCCATCATATCCCTCGGATGTTTACATACTCATCGACCTGTATTCGCCAAACTTGGGAAAAATTTCTCCTAAAGTGGTGCCTGCAGGTTCTCTCGTAGGCGATGAGTTGGCCATCCAAACAGCGCCTACCGAAGGAACCGCTGTACATCAAACTTTCCAAAATCCCGCCAAACTTGCACAAATGCAAGCGTGCCAAGCGTAGAAATTACCGCCGTACTGAACCTGAGTCGGACGGCGAAGATCCTACTATGATTGTGTTGATGCCGATTTCCATCCTGATCCGTTCGAAACTCCAACGCACCGAGAGATTTTCGACCAGATCTTGCAAACGTTACCCCGGCGGCCACCCCACCGCCTGATGTGGAAATGCAAGCCCCAGCTGTCGAAACTGTGGCAGCTACGGCTGTGACCAGCAGCACGGCTGGATCAGCCTATGGATACCCAAAGTGCGCCTTCTGTTTCACAAGCGGCGACAACGTCTAGTATCCCAGTCTTGACTTCTAAAGCCCGTATTGTTCCGGCAAAGCCACAATACACTAGTTTGGCCCCGCACGAAGTCTCGAGCATTATGGCATCCATGGCTTTCCCATTCTCGGTAGCTAAACCTTTAACACCTAGTCGAATTCCGCGCAAATCGCAACCTACTGCGACTACGTTGCGCCAACCATCGCCGGTCCAACAAGCACCGCCGGTCGAACAGGCGCTGCCTACCCAAAGAGATGAAGAGCGTTGTTCTGTTGCATTCATGGCGCACTTTCATGAGTTCATGGATGAATTACAAGCCACTGCGCCCATCCTGTGTCACCCCCGAAAATCTGCAATTTTCGTGAATGGCTTGGCACCAACGATGGCAATGCGATCTTCCAGCATTTGGTCGACGACACGCAAATTTACTTCAACTCGCTCTACGCGACATATTTGCGTTTTGCCAAACTTCCAAATACCCCGATCGCCCGATGATTTCAGCTAATGTTCCCACGGAAGAAGAAGAGCAGGAACGCCAACTAAACGCGGTTGCTCCCCTATCTATTACGCAACCTAGCGTTTTTCACAGGTTGTTTTACCTGACCCCTTGTTCAACCGAAATCGCTTGTTCATAACGACGGGTTATATGCTATATGAAGTTAGCATTCCTTTTAAGGAATTCATCCCCATCTCATAACCCCGGCTGAAATGGTGGAACGTAGCGGATACACGTTACCCATCGAACTTTTCCCACATCGCATTATTCGGAGCCTGATCACACGGCCCCTTTTTGCATCACCCTTCGCCAAATGATCGACGTGTTCGAAGGTTCAAAGACTTTGAACGCGAATACAACTCGACATTTATTCGCGAACCCATTTTTGCCACCCCGCAAGTGATGCGAGCCACTTCATTTCATGCGATTTATGGATCAACGATTTTTCACCTTTGCACCTGGTACGGCGATCCCGGATCCGTCTGGCGTATGTGTGAACAAATCCGACGTTTAATGCTTGCGGCATTCCGAGGCCCCACCTATACGGAATTTCCGACAGAGGCATTTCCGGAATTTCCGAGTTAGCTGAGGAAATTACCGATCCCGTCGCCCCACATCGCGATATCAAGCGAATTCGTGAAGCGACGGACCCGGAACTAACTGTCCCAGCCCAGTTCGGCCGTCACAAATCCCGCCAGCATTCCTCTTTTTATTTGCGCAAAACGTTGCCCCACGAACTGCAACGAATACGTCGACAAGCCCAACACAGCGAATCCCAGAAACGTCTTGCTCCTTCGCAAGGCCCGATTGGACCTCGTGCGAAGATGAGGCGCAACGTTCGTGACCTATCTCTGCAATCCCAAATTAATACCCGCCGAGATCGCATGACCACTGAAAAAGCCGAACGCGAAACGGACCCTATGCCCCCACCGCCGCGCGTCAATGTCGCGCGTCGTCCCGGCTCACTGGTCGCTTCATCTGACGTTCGTCGGGTCGATCAAAACCTTTATCTTGAACGCTTGCGAGCCTACCATGAGGCCATCCCTCGTCTACGAGCAAGTCGTCGAGACCGAAAAAGCTTGAGATACCCAAAGAGCCCACCTGGCAAATGATCGCAGAAAGGAAAGACGTGAGACCCAGGCAATGGCCAACCGACGACCGTCGGAGTCATCAAGGGCTCATCCGAAACCCCACCTCTCCTTCCCATCCTAGGCGCCCTGAGTCCCAGACCCAGAAGCACAAGCCTTCATCGAGCAAACCGTCGCATACGCAGGCAACCCATCGCCTGCATCAGCTCCAGCCAATACCATCTTTGTTGGATTTGCCGTTTAACTCGAACGATGGTTTTGGAGGATTCACGCGCCCAGCTTCTCCGGTGCGTTCGACTGATGGTTTTGGAGGTTTCCGTCGCCCATCTCCACCGCGACAACCGCATCTATTATGGTTTCGGTTCACCATCGGACGATTCCGTGCCATATGACCAACATCGCCATCTTCGCGGAACGAATGCAGCCGCTGCTCTAGCACAACCAGCACTGAGCGTTCGTCATCGTGCCGCGATTCCGATTACCGTGACACTAGCGATTTTTCGCAACGCCGACCTGATCGCCGATCACGCTTTTTCCCAACTACGAAGCCCGATTATAAACGTCGCCATTGATTTTTCTTGGCTTATAGAACTGAACTCTCATGATCGATGCCGGAGCGGCCAGCAGTTTTTGCGTCAATTTTATCGTGCCTTATCGTAAAATCTTGTTTTTCTCCTCATTGTTTTTTGTGCCTTAACATTCCTCGTGTTTTAATCTCATCATTTTATCTCGTCTATAATCTCGTTGATTGTTATCTCGTTTTAATTCCATTTTTGCTCACATATTTTCGGCCTTATCTAAAATTTTATCTAAAACTACTTAAATTTTATCTTTTATCTTTCAGCTTCCGTTCTCAACACTACTTGACAGAGGCTCAGTCATGGCTTCAGCTGCCATACTTTTCATTCAAATTTTTATTCCCCCTATCCACAGGGAATGTGCCCAAAAATTCATTTACCTGAATGTCAAGTTGACATCCGTCAACAATTTTTACTCAATTTTTGGTCATTTTTCTCTTTCTCCAATTAAAAATCTTGCCTGTGTTCCGAATTTTTCCCGGTGAGGGGAGGAGTGTAGATAGTGTATCTACACGTTGTTTCTCATGTTATTGAGCGGAACGCCGGACTGCATCGTTTTTGGCCCAATATCTGCCTAATTATCTTTCCCGGCGTTGCCGAAGGAGGCGAACTTTCGCTATTTAACCACCCAGTCATTTGCGCTCGGGCGCGAAAGTCCCTTACGCGCCCATTGGTCCATTGGCAAATCACGTACATACCCCTTTGAGGTATGCTATGTGAGCCATCTTGTGGATATTACTATACGCCCTTCTTTTTATCATTAAAAACATAGGCGACATGACCGCTAATCAGGTTAAGCCTGTGTTGAGATCGGAACGCCCCTTGACTCCGCCTACGTGCGAATCTTTTTTGTTATAAGCATATTATTGATTTGAAGATATACTGTAATTAATTTAGTTGAAGGAATCATTCTCTTGGCCGTTTTCGACGCTTGTATAGCAGCGCTCGTCTTTTTGTTTTATTCATTTCTTTTCGCCGTATCCAGCCATTCAATTTTGTTGTTTTTTCTTGTACATAAACGTAGCATTTTTACCTGCCTTGAAGTGCATTATACTGCAGGCAGAAGGAACGGTTTGGACGGCCCGGCCTTCGACGATTTCATAAAATATTTTATTTCGTCGTAAAATTCAAAGGTGATCACATTTTACTATTTTCGTCTTTTCTAGAAAGAATCCATTCAAGTTTCGGAACCAAAAATCATAAAAATTATTACATAAGTTTTACGTTAAAATGACTGCCCGGGCTAGAGCTCTTAGTTGTTGTATTCAATATGTATTGTGCTATTGGAACCAAAATTGAAAGTTAAAATAAAACGCCATAAGTTCACTGGCGATAATATCATTTCAGGCTTTCGCGTGAATTTAATATCTTAGGTCCTGAATAGGTCAACTGACCTAAGGGTTAATTTCCGGGGTTGCTTACGTACTGCTGTGTAGGATTGCTAGGGCGTAGGTACCTAATTCTCCCTAGGTACGGACAAATCTAGGTCCGAGGTTTTAGGTATTAAGTACTTTGAGGGCCAACGGGTGACACCGGGCGTACTGCCTTAACATCCTGACCAGCGCTAAGAGTAGCCAGGTACTTAAGTAATTCCCGAAGGTAATTATTTGGGTTGTTTGGGTTTGTGTTTGTGGGTTTGGTAACTATAGGGGCGGCATGCTGCCCGTTTAGCTATCGGTACCTACCTTCACAACTCCCATCAACCCATTTAATTTACAAGTTTAAACCACTTTTGTAGCCCGATTCACGCAGATTTAATTCAAAAGAAAACCGGAAAAATAAATGAAACAGACTATAGGACCCAGTTTTCATAGATGTACATTTGTGTAAGATAGGTACCTATCTATTTATAGTCTGTTTCATTTAATCGAGAGCTTTTTAGTAAATTTTTTTAAGGGCTACAGTAAGCAAAACAAGACGATTTACTGTAATTGGGCAAATCAGCTCAGCGAGGGTGAGTGGCTCGGAATTCTTCTGTTTTGAATGCACTAATCCGTCCATATAAATTTAATTTAGGCATTTATTCGGTGCCGGGACATACTACAGTAAATGCGCTAAATAAAAAGCTGTCGGCTGGAATCAGACCCCGCTGGCGTTTCTTATCATCTTAGTCTATTGTGTTTGTAGTGTCAAATCAGGATAAGCTGAATGCGCGATTTTACCTGTAAATTGATTGATCTGCTGGAAGACGAGAATAAATTATGCCGCAAAAAATGTAATTGAAAAACCCTTCTTTGCTACGTAGCTACAATTAGATATAGCGACCTACACTAAATAAGAAAGAAAGGGTTACTGTAGCCTCCGAAAACATTTACTGAAAAAGCTCTCAGATAAATGAAACAGACTATATGCCCTCAACTTAAACCGTCGTTCGTTTCAGGGCGGAACACCATTTTGCCTATAGTCTGTTTCACACAACTTCGGTCATAAATTTTAAAACCATCTCCGACAATAGTAGTAGTGGCTGGCAGCCTGGGGGGCAACGCTGTAGGATAGCCTATGTTATAACATAGGCGATGACGTAAAAATCTGCTCCCTGAGGTAAGCTGAGGGAGCAACGTTAAAGTATATAGAGTATTTGGACGGGAAAGGAGGGGTGTGTAAGGGGAGGGGCTCCCACCGCGCCGCCTGTTATAGCATGGTCTATCTTGCAGTGTTGTTCCTCAGGTTGCATGGTCGATCTGGGGGTGGTGTCAATGAATTTTTTGCCAAAAAATAGCATAAAAACTAAATTTCAATCATTTTTCCGATTTCCGTACTTTTCGCCTTATTTTATCTAGAAATTTTCCTATGCTGAGATGCCCCCCGTGCATGTCTTGTATGTATTATTTACTGTTCGAAGAAAGCACGTACACAACAATACGAATATCACGAATAAATAAGTGTTTGCTTCATCTGCCGGTAATTCAGTAGAACATTAATCGCGAAAAGTTACTAAAATTACAGTAAAAATGAACGAGGCAGCCATATAGATCAGCGAATATATCGGATATGCTGCAAATGTGATCTGTTTCGTTTGATAAAGAGAAATACGATATGACAAATCGTCGCAGGTTGCGACAATGAAAAAAATTCGCAGTAATTTCAAGTGTTTTTTGAGGATTTTAGCTCTCATCCGTAGATGCGAGGCATGGCGGCTTTAGGGGTCAGCCTTCAGTCTCAAAAATAGGCATAAATTGACAGTCATTGCAGCAAAAAATTTTAATTTTTATCAATTCCCAGGAACTTTTCCATTTAGGTCCCCTCCCATAGGTGTTCGTCTCGTCTCCTCTCATTTGCATGGGTCTGCATACTACCGAAAACTTTGCCGTTTAAAAACAATTATTGATATTTTTTGTCAAGTTGCGAAAATTTTGTCACGTTGCGAAATATTTTTGTCAAGTTGTGAAAATTTTTTGTCAAGTTGTGAAAATTTTTTGTCAAGTTGTGAAAATTTTTTGTCAAGTTGTGAAATTTTTTGTCAAGTTGTGAAAATTTTTTGTCAAGTTGTGAAAATTTTTGTCAAGTTGTGAAAATTTTTGTCAAGTTGTGAAAATTTTTTGTCAAGTTGTGGAAATTTTTTTGTCAAGTTGTGAAAATTTTTTGTCAAGTTGTGAAATATTTTTACGTGCTTAAGCATAGTACTTTTGTCAAGTTGTGAAACATTTTTGTCACGTTGTGGAAATTTTTTGTCAAGTTGTGAAAATTTTTTGTCAAGTTGTGAAAATTTTTGTCAAGTTGTGAAATATTTTTGTCAAGTTGTGAAAATTTTTTGTCAAGTTGTGAAATATTTTTGTCAAGCTGTGAAAATTTTTTGTCAAGTTGTGAAATTTTTTGTCACGTTGTGAAAATTTTTTGTCAAGTTGTGAAAATTTTTGTCAAGTTGTGAAATATTTTTGTCAAGTTGTGAAAATTTTTGTCAAGTTGTGAAATATTTTTTACGTGCTTAAGCATAGTACTTTTGTCAAGTTGTGAAACATTTTTGTCAAGTTGTGGAAATTTTTTGTCAAGTTGTGAAAATTTTTTGTCAAGTTGTGAAATATTTTTGTCAAGTTGTGAAATATTTTTGTCAAGTTGTGAAAATTTTTTGTCAAGTTGTGAAAATTTTTTGTCAAGTTGTGAAATATTTTTTGTCAAGTTGTGGAAATTTTTTGTCAAGTTGTGAAAATTTTTTGTCAAGCTTGTGAAATATTTTTGTCAAGTTGTGAAAATGTTTTGTCAAGTTGTGAAAATTTTTTGTCAAGTTGTGAAAATTTTTTGTCAAGTTGTGAAAATTTTTTGTCAAGTTGTGAAAATGTTTTGTCAAGTTGTGAAAATTTTTTGTCAAGTTGTGAAAATTTTTTGTCAAGTTGTGAAAATTTTTTGTCAAGTTGTGAAAATTTTTTGTCAAGTTGTGAAATATTTTTATCGTGCTTGTGCATAGTACTTTTGTCAAGTTGTGAAACATGTTTTGTCAAGTTGTGAAAATTTTTTGTCAAGTTGTGAAATATTTTTACGTGCTTAAGCATAGTACTTTTGTCAAGTTGTGAAACATTTTTGTCACAGTTGTGGAAATTTTTGTCAAGTTGTGGAAATTTTTTGTCAAGTTGTGAAAATGTTTTGTCAAGTTGTGAAATATTTTTGTCAAGTTGTGAAAATTTTTTGTCAAGTTGTGAAAATTTTTGTCAAGTTGTGAAAATTTTTTGTCAAGTTGTGAAAATTTTTTGTCAAGTTGTGAAAATTTTTTGTCAAGTTGTGAAAATTTTTTGTCAAGTTGTGAAAATTTTTGTCAAGTTGTGAAATATTTTTGTCAAGTTGTGAAAATGTTTTGTCAAGTTGTGAAATTTTTTTGTCAAGTTGTGAAAATTTTTTGTCAAGTTGTGAAATATTTTTGTCGTGCTTAAGCATAGTACTTTTGTCAAGTTGTGAAAATTTTTTGTCAAGTTGTGAAAATTTTTTGTCAAGTTGTGAAAATTTTTGTCAAGTTGTGAAAATTTTTTGTCAAGTTGTGAAATATTTTTGTCAAGTTGTGAAAATTTTTTGTCAAGTTGTGAAAATATTTTTGTCAAGTTGTGAAAATTTTTGTCAAGTTGTGAAAATTTTTGTCAAGTTGTGAAAATTTTTTGTCAAGTTGTGAAAATTTTTTGTCAAGTTGTGAAATATTTTTGTCAAGTTGTGAAAATTTTTTGTCAAGTTGTGAAATATTTTTGTCAAGTTGTGAAAATTTTTTGTCAAGTTGTGAAAATTTTTTGTCAAGTTGTGAAATATTTTTACGTGCTTGAGCAATACTTTTGTCAAGTTGTGAAAATGTTTTGTCAAGTTGTGGAAATTTTTGTCAAGTTGTGAAAATTTTTTGTCAAGTTGTGAAAATTTTTTGTCAAGTTGTGAAAATATTTTTGTCAAGTTGTGAAAATTTTTGTCAAGTTGTGAAATTTTTTGTCAAGTTGTGAAAATTTTTGTCAAGTTGTGAAAATTTTTTGTCAAGTTGTGAAAATGTTTTTGTCAAGTTGTGAAAATTTTTTGTCAAGTTGTGAAAATTTTTTGTCAAGTTGTGAAATATTTTTATCGTTGCTTAAGCATAGTACTTTTGTCAAGTTGTGAAACATTTTTGTCACAGTTGTGGAAATTTTTGTCAAGTTGTGAAAATTTTTTGTCAAGTTGTGAAATATTTTTGTCAAGTTGTGAAAATTTTTGTCAAGTTGTGAAATTGTTTTGTCAAGTTGTGAAAATTTTTTGTCAAGTTGTGAAAATTTTTGTCGAAGTTGTGGAAATTTTTTGTCAAGTTGTGAAAATTTTTTGTCAAGTTGTGAAAATTTTTTGCCAAGTTGTGAAATATTTTTGTCAAGTTGTGAAAATTTTTTGTCAAGTTGTGAAAATTTTTTGTCAAGTTGTGAAAATGTTTTGTCAAGTTGTGAAAATGTTTTGTCAAGTTGTGAAAATTTTTTGTCAAGTTGTGAAAATTTTTTGTCAAGTTGTGAAAATGTTTTGTCAAGTTGTGAAATATTTTTGTCAAGTTGTGAAAATTTTTTGTCAAGTTGTGAAATATTTTTGTCACGTTGTGAAAATTTTTTGTCAAGTTGTGAAAATTTTTTGTCAAGTTGTGAAAATTTTTGTCAAGTTGTGAAATTTTTTTGTCAAGTTGTGAAAATTTTTTGTCAAGTTGTGAAATATTTTTACGTGCTTAAGCATAGTAACTTTTGTCAAGTTGTGAAACATGTTTTGTCACAGTTGTGAAAATTTTTTGTCAAGTTGTGAAAATTTTTTGTCAAGTTGTGAAAATTTTTTGTCAAGTTGTGAAAATATTTTTGTCAAGTTGTGAAAATTTTTTGTCAAGTTGTGAAAATTTTTGTCAAGTTGTGAAATTTTTTGTCAAGTTGTGAAAATTTTTTGTCAAGTTGTGAAATATTTTTACGTGCTTAAGCATAGTACTTTGTCAAGTTGTGTAACATTTTTGTCACGTTGTGGAAATTTTTTGTCACGTTGTGGAAATTTTTTGTCAAGTTGTGAAAATTTTTTGTCAAGTTGTGAAATATTTTTGTCAAGTTGTGAAATATTTTTGTCAACTTTTGAAATTTTTTTTGTCAAGTACTTAAATACTTTTGGAAAATTTTTAAAATTTTGCTGAAATTGTGCTGTTTTACGTGTTTTTTCGCTAAAATAATAGGAAGTCATCCATCGGACGAAAAAAGAGAAAAAAGGAAAGAAAATATAGAAGAAAAATATGAGTTTTAAGCTCTCAATTCCGTTGTCTCAGCTTGATCAAAAGCTGTTTACACCTTAAAAAATTAAAATTGCTTCAATTCTGCATCATGAATGCAGGTTTACTGCATCCATGACCCCAGCTGGCACGACGTGGACGTATGAAGCTCGCCAGCCAC
The DNA here is from genome assembly GCA_036768485.1 of Mermis nigrescens. Lineage (NCBI taxonomy): Eukaryota > Metazoa > Nematoda > Enoplea > Mermithida > Mermithidae > Mermis > Mermis nigrescens. The sequence continues at coordinate 385,651 of JAVLUZ010000542.1, forward strand.
GAGATAATATAAAAAAACATTCTTAGCACAATGCACAAAAAAGGAAATAGGACAGTGTATGATCGCAGGGTATAAATAACGTATGTATTTACCGCTCGGCCAGTCAAACAAGTATATGTGCGCCCACGAACTCTTTTCAAGGAGGTAGCGCACGCACCTTTTCACTTCACCAGGCACACTGTACACTCCAACCGCCACTAACCCGGATCGCGGGGTACGGCTGAGAATGTACAACAAAACAAAATCGAAAACGAACAGAGGCCGCTACACATCGCCGGCACTTGCTCCTCACAAGGCAAGACATGTAAACGGGAAACAAAACAAAATTGAGAAAAAATAATAAAGGCATACACGTGTCCACGAACCTGTTTCACCAGGGTAACACGTGCACCCTACAATCAAAAGCCGAACGGTAAAGTACAATAATCGGGGACCAAAGAACGTTTATCATACACAACCCTATAATCTTTTTTGTACACCGCGGTAAAAACGTTTCTCATATTATCCCTGAGAATTTTCTTTTCCAAAACGGTTTTTATGATCTCGTTTCCTGAACAGAAACCGATGACCATTTGTTTCATGATATCGAAATCGATTTCTTTTCTAGTGTTGAACATTAAACGGAACCCCCGAATTTTATGAGTCTGATTTACGATATTTTTCCCGTCAATAGTAACCCTGTATGCGTAATTTTTTGGCCCTCCCGCTACGAATTCACAAATGTTAGCCCCATCCCCATAACCGCTAAGCTCGTCGGTCATATCGCCCAAGTAACGGCCTATTGGAACCGTATAATTATCATTTTTCCGAGTTAAATAAATAATCGAATCGGTGTCGAAATAAATAACGCGCGTGTCTAATTTTTCTAAATATGAGTACAATTTAAGTCTAGCTTGTGCCGTTACATAAGAAGCTATTACCGGATTTGTGTTATTTAATGCTTCTAAAAATTCGTCTTCTACAACATACGTTGTACATGCCATGCGTTCGCCTAAAAACTGTACAGTGCTAACTTTTTTCGTAGGATCGAACATTAACTTTACAAATTTTTCCGGCTCGGTGAAATATTCGACCTGAGATAAATTGTTGCGCTGTCCGAATTTTCCCCAAAAAGAATTTAACATGAGTTTAGCTAAAGCGCGCATACCTGAGTTTTTCTCAATTTTTTGCCTGTCTAACCTTATACCCTCGACTTCTTCGTATCGCGTAATATATTCATCTTTTTCCGATTCCGTTGTACATCCCTTTGGCCATCCGTCCGCCTGTTGCTTCAATCGTAAGAATGTGTTGATATATTCAGTGAAAAGCCCGCCCTCTTTGGTCGTTGGGTCGTATTTTTCGATTTCTGTATAGTGCCAAACTTCGTGGATTTTTGTTACATTGTAGCCTTTCGATTGCTTTGTACAGTCTATGATACCCAGGCGCCTGTGATTAATCTTTCTTCGTCTGAATGCTCACAGACGTCCTGCTTCTCGAAAACACAGGTCCGGCAGAGGGGGAATAATAATTTGCCGTCGTGTCGAAAAGGTAGGACTGGGTGGTACAAACCCCGAGGGGGACGACTGTACATTTAATAATACCATTATACGGTTTATCATACAACGAAACAAAATTTTCAGTGATAATTACAGGGTGTTTTAATGGAAATTCGCCTGTTTTACATACCCAGGGATACAAACTACATACATCTGTATAAGAAATTTTTTCGCCTTCTTTACATTCGTGATACAACTTTACAGCGTTCGTACGACCGCCGTAAAATGCTTCTCTCGGCGATAACGGAGTTACAAAATTTACAGAATCGAAAAAACGTTTCATATTTACATTTCGTTCTAGCTCTCGCTTCAATTCACATTCCCATTTTTCTACAACTGTATAACCCGAATTTTCTAACGCTTTACGTCTATCTACAGGAGCCTGATACGCTTCCTCGAAGGTTCGATTATCTAGAGTTCGCTGCTTTCTATTTACAATATTACATTTTGTACACCCGTGATAGTAACAACCGTTGAATTCATAGATTGTGTTCCCCGAGATCCCGTCGACTTTAAACCGCCCAATTTTTACCTCACCCCCGTTTAATTTATGTCGAATGCGAATATTTTGAGTTTCCGAAAGCCATTTTAACCATTTTAATGCTATTATCGATTGATTTTCTTGAGACCGGTACCCGTGAGCTGGAACAATGCCAATACGTTCTGGTTTGAGAAAATTTTTTCGAAAGACGTGATTACAGGCCGATGCTATTGTTAAACTGACTAGAAAAGGATCGACGCCCGTTTCGTCAATGAAAATTTGACGAAACTTTAAACAACAACGTCTTAAAATATCTACATCGGAATTACAATATTCTACAAGCTCTTTCTGTAAATCGAAGGGTTCGTTTTTTGCTTTTTCAGTTTCGTACCATTTGAAAAATTCCTCGCGCGCCTCGTCTTTCATAGTGTTGGGTGAGTAGTGCTCGGAATCGGGTAGGGGGCCGATATAATTTTGGTTGCTTTTTGTGTTGAAAAGATGTGGGAAGTACCCCTTCTTCAGCTCTGGAATCCCGAAAGTTTTTGGAAGAGAAGAAAGGGGCATGGGTAGGAAATTTAACGAATCAATAACCCGAACACCCCCACTTCCAACATTATGACTTCAAGGCCGCGCGTTACGATTTTGGGTAAAACTGTACAATTTTCGTGTAAATATTCGAGTAAAAATTGAGAATCGAAACCGCGAGCGTTATGGGCTAAAACTGTGGCGCCCCGATGCTGCTCGCTAAATAACCATTTACAGAAATTTTCTAGACAATTATCGCCCAAAAACGTATACTTGCCACAGTTCTGACAAAAATCTGTATCTATACATTTTTCACAAACGCGATGGGCTATACAACAATTTGGTTCGTGCTTGAAAATTTTTCCGTACTTGTTTTCCCCAATTTCTACATCCTGACGAGTTTCGAAATCAAAAAATATAAAGAAGGGTTTGCGTTTTGGTTCGGAATTCTTGTCTATAGGTTTCATATAACATTGATGATTGTCTCGATCTACATTACAATTACACGTTTTACAGAAAAACTGATTACATTTATGATTTTTACCGTATTTGCTGCTTATTAATTGATTACAAGATTTACACCGTTTTAGAGTCTGACAGACTGAAAGACGAGCTTGATCGTTAGTTTTTGACGGTTTTCCTAATTTTATGCTTGTCAAAACAGGATTCGCTCACGAACCATCGATTACATTCGTTACATAATTGCCAATTTACAAATGTACATTCAGGAGTCGAATCACAACATCTACATTCGCCCTTATTACATTCGTGTCGCTCAGTATTTGAATACGGTTTATCACATGTTTCACAATAATAAGATGCGCCAAAAAATGCGGGGACTCGGGTTATTAAATCAAAATGATTGTGGTGGTGGTACAAATGTATAATTTTTTCGGCCGTGGGGCCTGCGAAAATTAGCGAATCGTTGAAATCTCGAGAATAGACTTTTAATTGGTACGTAGGTGATAAAATGGCCTGAATTTTACGAACTTCCTCGATCCCGCAGAGTGCCCTATGTTCCCCTAGCCCCGCTTCGACCATTAAATTTTCAGCTAAACATTTCTGTAACGTCCCTCTCCTCTTATCTCCCCTCCTAATCGTATTCCATTGAGGATGATTATCTAATTTAGCTTTTCCCGTGACTATGGCCCTAGCTAAACACAATTTATCAGTGTTTTGGATTTGGATAAAACACCCCCCGTTCCCACAATGTCTTTGAAACCAAGTATCCCAATTAACGATTCTCGTTTTCGAAATTTTCTTACGATCTGTTCCGCCGCCCATGGGGGCGTTAACGATAATAACATTTAAACTGATTACCTCATCGAACGAAAAATCCTTTCTCGATTGATTGACTCGTTCTACGACGCTTAAAATCCTATCGGCGGTCATAAATTGTCTGGGGACGAAAGGAATTATTACGTGTCGGTCTAGACTCAGGGTGAATTAGCTCGACTCCGACCAAATCGTCGGGGCTACAACCGTCTAAAACCTTTCCCAACGCGCTGTCTAAAACGGACTGGAGGAATCCGCCAAAACCGCGGAGCTCCTCCACGCGTAGGAAACGTAGGTTATAGCCCCTGGCCTCAGAGTTAAATCGCTTCACTCTCGTCCTGAACATTTCGCCGACAACGTAATAATCATTCGCCTCTCGTCCCCAGCCGACTTGCGCTCCTTCCTCTTCGCCGAAAATAACGTCCCAGAAATCGGGCGATCCGAAATTTGTTCTGTCCGCTTTCGATAACTTGACGAATTCTTGGAAAATAAACGAAATGATCTTTTCTTCGCCGACCCATAATCGACTATCGACGAGCTTTTGAAGTGTTTGACGATTAATGACCGGCTCACGTAATTCCTGCGACGACCCATCTTCAACAATTGTCGCCCAAAATTGCGCTGTTATTGCGTTCCGAACGCCTATTCGTCCATACTCCAAAATTTTTCGTAGTATTACGCCAATAAGTCGTTCGTTTCCGACCCAAATCTTCGACTCGACCACCGCCAATAGTGTGTTGAAAGCCGGAAGCTCGAAATGCGCCGCCATAGTTCTTGAGAAGAATGAGCTCGCTAGCTCTGCTTGGCCTATTTATAGTCAGAGCGCTCTGTAAGCCGTTCCGGAACAACTTGCAAACCCGTTCCGAAACGAGTCTGTGATGAGTCATCATTGCGCGCAAATTGCAAAATATGACGTAACACACTGAAATTTCTTGTAGTGCTTTGACGATGACTAATACTGATACTTAGTCATGTTTTGGCTGCCTAGCACACTTAGGCGTCTGGGGGGTATGCAACCACCTCCGAGAAACCAAAATACCCCCAGATTCAGAATTCGAATTTTTTGATGCCAATGAATAGTGCTCGATGAGAAACGTTGAAAAATGGGTGTTTTTTCGCCATAACATCATTTTTAAGGCAATTTTCGACCTTATGGTGCCTAGCCTCTAAAAGAAAGGATAGAAAAACATAAAAATTAATACTTTCTGAGAAATTGTTTGCAGTTATAGGAATTTTTCGGTGAGTCCCGTGAATTTTATTTGAAATGTGCGGTCAATAATTCCACAACATTCATACGTCCACGTCGTGCCAGCTGGGGTCATGGATGCAGTAAACCTGCATTCATGATGCAGAATTGAAGCAATTTTAATTTTTAAGGTGTTAACAGCTTTTGATCAAGCTGAGACACCAGAATTGAGTGCTTAAAACTCATATTTTCGTTATTTTTTCCTTTTTTTGGCCGATGGATGACTTCCTATTATTTTAGCAAAAAACTCGTAAAACTGCATACTTTCCGCAAAAATATAAAAATTTTACAAAAATATTTCGCAACGTGACAAAAATATTTCGCAACTTGACAAAAAATTTTCACAACTTGACAAAAAATTTTCACAACTTGACAAAAAAATTTCCACAACTTGACAAAAAATTTTCACAACTTGACAAAAAATTTTCACAACTTGACAAAAAATTTCCACAACGTGACAAAAATATTTCACAACTTGACAAAAAATTTTCACAACGTGACAAAAAATTTTCACAACTTGACAAAAAATTTCCACAACGTGACAAAAATATTTCACAACTTGACAAAAAATTTTCACTACTTGACAAAAAATTTTCACAACTTGACAAAAAATTTTCACAACTTGACAAAAAATTTCCACAACTTGACAAAAAATTTTCACAACTTGACAAAAAATTTCCACAACGTGACAAAAATATTTCACAACTTGACAAAAAAATTTCACAACGTGACAAAAATATTTCACAATTTTACAAAAATATTTCACAACTTGACAAAAAATTTCCACAACTTGTCAAAAAATTTCCACGACTTCACAAAAAATATATCAATAATTGTTTTTAAACGGCAAAGTTTTCGGTAGTATGCAGACCCATGCAAATGAGTGGGAGACGAGACATACACGGGAGGGGGCCTAAATGGAAAAGTTTCTGGGAATTGATGAAAATTAAAATTTTTTGCTGCAATGACCATCAATTTATGCCTATTTTTGAGGCTGAAGGCTGACCCCAGAACCGCCCTGCTTCGCATCTACGGATGAGATGCCTAGAAATCACTTGAAATTACTGCGAATTTTTCCATGTTCAACCTGCGACGTATTGTCATATCGTATTTCTCTTTATAAAACGAAACAGATCACATTTGCAGCATATCCGATGTATTCGCTGATCAATATGGCTGCCTCGTTCATTTTTACCGTAATTTTTAGCAAAATTAGTTGTACATTACTTATTTATTCGTATTGTTGTGTACGTGCTTTCTTCGAAGAGTAAAAATACATACAACAAGGCATGCATGCGGGAAGCATCTCAGCAGGGAAAATTTCTAGATAAAATAGGGCGAAAATCGGAAAAATGCTTGACCAGATACATAATTTTTAAGCAGACACGTAGATCTAGGGAAATAGGATCCTGACCCCCCAAAATTCAGAAAAATCGGACTTTTTAAACGTTGTTTCGTTCTATTTTTGGGCATAGTCCTCCCAAATTAGTGCTGGTCCCCCCAAATAGGACGGCCAGCCACATACCTGTTTTATGCCATTTTAGCATTTTTGGCACACCAGCTGATACCCCTAGATCGACCATGCAACCTGAGGAACAACACTGCAAGATAGACCATGCTATAACAGGCGGCGCGGTGGGAGCCCCCTCCCTTACACACCCCTCCTAGCCCGTCCAAATCTTCTATATTCTTTAACGTTGCACCCTGGGATGACGTCAGGGTGCAGATTTTTACGTCATCGCCTATGTTATAACACAGCCTATCCTACAGCGTTGCACCCCAGGCTGCCAGCCATTACTACTGACAATAAGCTGACAGTTTGCGATTATAGCATTGATCTGATACAGAGGCGTAGCCAGGATTTCGGTTCGGGAGGGGCATGAACAAAAATTTTTTTAAGACTACTTTTGCGTTGCATGTCAGTAACGTTATGTATAGTAAAACTGAGTTTTTCGACCTTTAGTAGTGTAGCCTAGCTAATTTATGGGTTTCTGACGATCAAAAATACAAAAAGTGTAAAGCGACGCGAAGTGCCGGAAATTTTTGGAATTTCTACCGTTTTCATGTAGAATTTATGGCCTTTCTATTAACAAACTCTTTGGAAATCATAAGTGGCGCAAAGCGCCAAGAAATTTAGTCATTTTTACCGCCCTTAACATTTTGTAGCTCTGTGAAAACTAATAGTCTGACAGAACAGAAAATTATCACATTTGTACTGAACAATTTTGTCACTTCAAGCTTCTAGCAAGAAAAATGTGAATTAGTAACTTTGTCTGAAGATAGTTTGAGTGATTCGGGCTTTTAAAACGCAAACAGAAAGAGCAGTGAAAATTTTTGACGTTTTTGCACTTAAAACTCAATTTATACCGCGCTTAAATCATGCAAAACAGACAAATTAATGCCGGCGCGAAGCGTCGGAAATTTTCAGAAATTCCTAACCCTTTTACCTGGCTCGTTCTCCCTAAAATCTCGTTGCACATGTGCAACGACATTTTACAGCTGCGGGGGTCTGATGCATACGTGGGCAGCAAGAAAATTCTGGGGGGGGGGGTGCAAGATTTTTCAAATGTCAAAAAATGGCCTTAAAAGTGGTGGTATGACGAAAAAACACCATTTTTCGACGTTTCTCATTGAGCACGATCTAGCGCATCAAAAAATTGCGAAAAAACGAAAAAATTTTAAAAATTGAATTCTGGGGGGTATTTTGATTTCTGGGGGAAGGTATTTTGGTTTTTGGTTTCTCGGGGGGTGCATATACCCCACGCCCAGGTGTGGTCTGGTGTGGCGCGCTCAAGCGTTCCCAGCGGGTTTCGGGGCAGAGTCCCGGAAAATTTTGTAAAAAAAGCATTTTAATGTAAAATAGTAACGTTTAAATTTTTTCAAAATCGGCCGAATCTCGGTTCTGAATCAAGCCCAAAAACACTTAAAAATGATGAATCCTACATTGCACAAAACTTCTGAGCTGAAATGCGTTTTTCGATCTCTGCCAATTTACATAGCGCAGCAACGTGTCGCTGCCAATAAGATAAAGAAAAATGTATCAATGAAAATTTTGTTCTTACCGTTTTCAGGTCCATTTGTGACCTTATTATTAACAAGATGTAGTCCAGAAAATAGGAAATGCTCAAAAACATAAGAAAATTTGGCCATTCCTTAGATTTAAAATAGGATTATGTCACGTTGTAAAGAAAGACAATAAAGCAAAGAATAGACAAAGTGGTACACAAAAGACAAACAAAGCAGAGAATGGACAAATTGGTACACAATAATTTTCGCACTTTTACTATTTTGCTCAACAAGTATGCGCAGTTTCATTCAACGATTAAATAGTGCATTAAATTACTGAAGTGATGTGAAGTGCTGGATTATTTTAGCTGATTCAAGCTTTTAAATTCATTGGATCTATATAACAATGAATAACAATGACTCGGCGCGAAGCGCCGGAAAATTTTGACATTTTGCCCTTTTGAATTCAGTTTTCTGGGCACAAATTATTACAACAGAAAAATCAACAATATTTCTGAAAAATTTCGGGGGGGGGCATGTTCCCCCAATGCCCCCCCTGGCTACGCCTATGCTGATATATAATTATCGTAACCCTCGGCTTATTGTCGATAAAAATTCTTAGAATTTATGCACGAAGTTATGTGAAACAGACTATAGGCGTTATCCGGCCAGATCAGTCTTAGTCTTAGTGCTTGGTTGGCACTCAGAGAACCCCACTCTCTTTAAACCTACCGTACGCTTATTTCGTTTCATCTCTATACTTTTTCGTGTAAGTTGTTATCGATTTTTGCATTTGTATGTACCTACATACTTTTGATTGATATGCATGACATTATGAAGTTAAGCTTGGTTTTCTCGAGTCTTGACATTGGTACCTACCAATTCGTTTGTGTCGCAGATCTGATTCATGCTTGCTCCAGCGGCTGGGCGTGTGCGGTATGATACTTTAAATCGAAGTTTGATTTGTTCCTTTAAACGCATTATCAATAAACAGCACTTCAGAGCGAGGCGCTGGCTTATCTCTATGTCATTTTTTCTTTCAAACAAAGAACCTTCACATTGTATATATATTTTTAGTTACATATATACCCAATGTTATAGTCTGCTTAATTTAACTTTGAGGTTTTTGTAAATATTTAAAGTGGCTACAAAAGCGTTTAAAACTAATACGATAAATATGATATTCTACAGTATATCGAGTCATATGGAGACGTATACCACTCATAAACTGCATTACTGCATTAACACTAAGCCACTTTTGTAGCCTGATTCTTGCAAGAAAATTTATCGAAAACCGCAAAGTTTAATGAAACAGACTATAGCTCAGCGAACTTGAATGTTCAGCATAGCCGATCTGGGGGTTCAAAAATTCTTGGTGTCAGAAATTGCGCTTCCTTGGTCCAATATGACCTCAAAACCGGTGTAAGTGCTAAAATAGCGCCAAAACATCGTTATAACACAGGTTTGGTCAAAGCTATCTTAAAGAAAATTTTCGATCTTCGGCCTTTTTTGGTCATAATTTTTCCCTTTTTTTACCAGAAAAAGACCCTAAATGCATGTCTGTTAGCGACTACGAGGTCACTCGTCGAGTTTAAACAATAGAGTTTAAAGTCATTCAATCTGCCTGCGAATCCATGCAGCATGTTAAAAAATAGATCATAATATCTTAAGCTTGCGGTGTTCTTTAAGGAATTTGTGCTGCCGTAAATTGACACTTGCGGTATCTGAATATGGATCAATTCAAAACATTGTAAAAACTTGTTGATTTACAACAGCTAAAAATCGTTAGAAGAAAACCGTAAGCTAATGTAGCCTATGTGAAACAGCTAAAATGCAGAAAGCATTTAGAGGACGCTGGCTGAAGGTCAAACCGGTGTCAGCAGGTGTCGAATTAGCCAACCTTTGTTAGCGCTGACTCACAGCGCAGCCGTCACCTGCGCCAAGATCGATTCTCTTATTTGTAACGTTTGTTCCTTATATCTTATTTGTGCTGCAATTGAGTATCAGATCTTGCGTCAGCTGTCATACTTGATATTCCCAATCTTTCAGAGAAGCGGTGTCCTCGTCGTTGCAGGATATTTAATCATAGGTAGCGCGATAGCGCTACCTATAATACCTTGGCCACCTTTTTTCTTATATGTTCATCACGGCGAGTGCGAATTTTGTGTCCCCCTCACAGCAACAACGGCACACACCTAGGAGGTGCGTTTTTTAAACGATAGATAATTAAAATACTCAATGTACCATTTTTTTGTTTTTGTTTACACTCGTACCGATTTAGAAATGAGTGTGTAAAGTGTAAACCGAAAAATCAAATAATTTGCGGAGGGCCATTTTTTTTAAAAAGGTTGCCCGCGAGCTGTAGATTACGAATCTGACCTTAAAATTTCTTTACACTCAATAGTTGTTGCAGAAAACTGTAAAGTATACGGGTTTTTATCTCTTTGTGTGTTTTCAGCTTATCTAACTCAATTTTGGTTTCTGTGCAGTCCAATTGGTTTTATAATGTAGAGGGTTACAATATCTCAAGGACCGAGTTCTTTTTTCTCTTTTGGCGCAATATTTCTTGATCTGTGATCGTTTTAGTGTAAAGGGTTCGAGACGAAAAACGAAATTTCTTCAGCTACTCCGCTAAGTAGGCGGAACATGCTAATTATGTTTAAAATGTGCCCTGACCTTAGTGTTTCAGATCCTAGTTTATTTTGTTTCTATACACCCAATATTGCGTTATTAGCACAAGTTTAAAGTTTACACCGAGAAGAAGTTTTCCGCCCAGAGCATTGAGTATCAAACAATTTGCGGAGAACCAATTTCATTTTTGAAAATGTTGCCCCCGAGTTGTAGATTACGAATGTGACATTAACTTTCTTTACACTCAATTGTTATTGCGCAAAAGTGTAAAATATACGGGTTTTTTACTCTTTGCGTGTTTTCAGCGTATCTAACTCAATTTTGGTTTCTGTGCAGTCCAATTACTTTTATAATGTAGAGGGTTACAATATCTCAGAAAGTAAAATTTTTTTCATTTCTAATGCAATATTTCTTGATCTGTGATCGTTTTAGTGTAAAGGGTTCGAGACGAAAAACGAAATTTTGCGGGGGGCCAATTTCATTTTTGAAAATGTTGCCCCCGAGTTGTAGATTACGAATGTGACATTGAAATTTCTTTACACTAAATGGTTCTTGCACAAAAGTGTAAAGTCCACGGGTTTTACTCTTGGCGTGTCCTAAAACTCATCTATCTCAATTTTGGTTTTGTACAGTCCAACTGGTTTTATGATGTAGAGGGTTACAATATCTCAAAACGTTAAATTTTTTTCTGTTTTAACGCAATATTTATCGATCTGTGATCGTTTTAGTGTAAAGGGTTCGAGGCGAAAAACAAAATTTCTTCAGCTACTCCGCTAAGTAGGCAGAACATGCTAATTATGCTTAAAATGTGCTGTGACCTTAGCGTTACAGATTCTAGTTTATTTTGTTTCTATACACCCAATATTGCGTTATTGGCACAATTGTAAAGCTTACAATGAGAAGCACTTTTTTCGCCCAGAGCATTGGGTATCAAACAATTTGCGGAGGGCAAATTTTTTTAAATGTTGCCCCTGAGTTGTAGATTACGAATCTGAACTTAAAATCTCTTCAAACTCAATGGTTCTTGCACAAAAGTGTAAAGTATACGAGTTTTTTGCTGTTAGCGTGTCCTGAAGCTTATCTAATTTAATTTTGGTTTCTGTGCAGTCCAATTGGTTTTATAATGTAGAGGGCTGCAATATCTCAAAAAGTAAAATTTTTTTCACTTCTAATGCAATATTTCTTGATCTGTGATCATTTTAGTGTAAAGGCTTCGAGACGAAAAAGAAATTTCTTCAGCTACTCGCAGAATTTTGGGGCTGCCCACCTGTGGATATATGGCCTAAAATAATAAATAAAATGTAAATGTAGAGCCGCCCTATGTTAACAGATTCGACATAGGCACGGGTACATTTGCCTTTGGGACTTACTTAGGTACCTAATTCTACTCTTAGCGCTGGTCCGAATCGCGTAGTCGCAGGGCAACTTCGATTCGCTGGACCCTTGTAGACCTACGGCTTCGACTCCCTCAGTCCTAATATTGCTGACTGCACTTTCGTCGGGAGTCTCAGCAGCTACGCCCTAGATCCTAAAGTACCTACCTAAAATCCCGGAATGCTGCATAAATAATTAAATAAGATTTTTGGCTGATTTTAGGGCTGAGAAAGGAATATTGAATTTTGAACGAAATACACAATCAAAAGTATTCACCTTTTCCTATCCACAAAATAACAGAAGTCCTCGACGAAGGAAGCCGGCCTACCTCACCCTCAATATATCAACTCCCTGGGTGGTTTTCCTAATTTTATTTGATAATGTACACATGGCTATAAGCCGGGAAGCAAAACAAGAATATCACTAAAGGATAAAACAAGCCAAACGACGATTTCGTCAAAACGCAACTAACTATCTGTAACTACGAGAGTTACACGGTTGGCGAACTTATGTTAGCAGTTCGCAGTAGCCACTTACATAGCCAATACTAGAAGCTATCTACGATAGTGCACTGTGGGCTATGCCTTTGGTCTTCCCATCATTTCCCTAATTTTCAATATTAAAAAACATTAAGATACTTGTCTGGTAACATAGAATTAAGTATATGATAATAGTAATTGTTTTATGCATAACTGCTCTTACTAGCTTAGAACATTTGATCTGATTTAAAAGTATTCCAGTATTATGTTATTTTGACGTTAACTTCATTTTCTGTAATGGTCCTATGTGGCCATCTTAGTTAGTTGGTTGGCGGACGTACGCTTGTATAGTGGAGTACGTTTTCTTTTCGTTTTTGCGTTAATTGTTGCTCGGCACCAAGCCGTGTATATATCAATAGAAATAAATTAGAAAACCTACCCAGGGGTTTTGTTATACCGAGGGTAAGGTCGGTTATTCCCATTGTCGAGGATTTCGGGATTCTAAGTGGAAGGATAGGTAAATTTCATATGATTATTTATATCGTTCAAAAGTCTTAATTCTTTTCTCAATCCTAAAACTGGGCAAAAATATTATTTAATCTTTAATGATGATTGATCAGTCTAGAGCTCGTTGGTGTTGTTTTCGAATTTCATTGTGCTACGTACATTAGGAACCAAAAACATTTCTGATCGAATCGAATCCAGAAAAGAAGTTAAATCATCAACTTGAGCATTGAGATAGGTCAACTGACCTCTGCGGCAATTCCGAGATTTAGGTAGGTAGTCTTAGGGCTTAGTGCGTAGCTGATGAGATCACCCAATGAGAAGCGGTCAGCAACATTAGGACCAAGGGGATTGAAGCCGTAAGGTCTGTAAGGGTCCAAAGACCGAAGTCATCCCAGACTAAGCGTTCGGGACCAGCGCTGAGTGCAGATCTAAGTACCTGACTACTTAAGTAAGTCTCGAAGGCAAATACACCCGTGTCCTATGTTGTTTCCGTACACATAGGGCACCCTTGTATTTACACTGGATCGTCCCTCTTTTAGGCTGCTAGCTACAGCCGAACTGATCAATCATCATAAATTTATTTTTCGATCCAAAAATTATTATTTTGGCCATCTAAATATGTGTAACGTTTCGTTCACCTTTGTTGTTGTATCGACCGCGATTGTGGCAGTGCGCATTTTAAGTAAGCGTCTGTGGTAAAGATTTTGTGTATTGTGGTAAAGAAATCATTATTTTTTCTATTTCCGTCGGATCTCTATCAACAAAGGCGGCTATCACGCTCGCATTTTTCTATAAACATCGACCCTCAGGCAACGATTCATCACTTTTCTCTTTTGATGACGAAATTTTGCCAGTTAGGTATTTACCTACCTCTTTTTCTAACCACGTACATTTTCTTACGCCTTAGGCTTAGTCCTATCTACTTTCGCTCAATTCATGTCAGGTATATCTTGCTTCTCGTAAGCAAATACTATTCACGTGAAAAAACCTGTTTTTTGGAACAATAAAGGCCAAATTAGAAACATTTATTTTGGGCGAAATTTCGACGTACTGAAATCTGTTTTACCCAAGATCATATTTTTCGACGTTTTGATACCTAAAAATGGCAGGAAAAAGATTTTGCGGACACCGTCCGCTAAATTGAAAAAACCTTCTACGCCACCTACTTCATCTCGCCAATTACCCACCGCGCCTGTTGACTCTAACAGCGCGAGTAATACGGCGAGTAATGACACGAATTAGAAAAACGCAAATAGTAAGGTGAATAATGATTGATTACCCGCGTCACTAAATGCTGCGAGCAATACACAGTCTGATGATGAACTGTTATTGACTACCGTGCAATCACGCATTAATCAAACTTTGCTAACTAGATCGGACCCTAATATCGATAATTCATCAAATAATACGATGATTGATAATACGACTACACTTTACACGGCAAACCATCCTGAAACCAGTTTGGAGCGCGATAACGCTGATTCTGATGTAGAAAGTAATAATAGTCAAAGTAGAAATGCCAACGAAGTTTGTGCTAGTGCTAATGTGACTAATGATCTTATCTTAAAAGCACTACAAGCTATTCATTTGCAATTTTCGGACCTTTCTACGCGCGTAAATCAAGATAAAAAGGAAAATGCGGAAGAAATGCTTAAACTGCGTCTGGAGCTAAGCACTATGCTTAAACCCCAACCAGTTTCGAATTGCATCAAAAATAATCCATCTGAGCGTGTTAACCACTCTATCGATAGTGCAAATTTTTCTGAATTTAATGCGCAAAGTGCGAACCGTGCGGAAAGTACGCATCATGCATCTTCATTGTTGTCCACTGGCAACCGTGCATCTAATTCACGCTCACCTTCGGAAACTGTTCCAGAAAATATCGCTCAAAGTTGTACGAATCGCGCACCCGAAACATCTAATTTCTCACAAAATCCTTCAATCACGGGTTTGCAACCAGTGCAAAACTCGGGTTTTTCGGAAAATATACCTACAATTTTGCAGCCGTCGGTACCAATTTTGCAGACGTCGCGATCTCGGCCGTTGCTGTCTTTAAATCGTAATGCGCCTTCTTTCGTACCTAATTCTTTGAATGCGAACTTGCAGCAACAGTTAAATCCACCACCGCTGCAATATTTTCCACCTCAAGGCGAAATCTTTCCAAATAACTATGTACCTAATCCTGTGAATATGGAAATACCACCTAATAATCCTATTTTGCATTCCTCTAATATCAAAATGCAACCTGTAGAGATAAATTTATCTGGCATTACTAACGAACCTGCAAATTTGCAAAATGAATCTGCGCCTCTTCCTGAATCATCTAGTAGGAGACGACACGTAAAATTTTCTGACGAAAGCTCGTCGAATAGCTATGATTGTCCGCGCAGTCGTCGTTTGCGTTGCAGAAGTAGATCGCGCTGACAACGTCATTGTTATAGTTCGGATTCTTCATCCAAAGGCTCACGTGGTGAATCATATCTCGCCAATTCCTGGAATCGCGGACCATTTTTAACGCAAATGCAAATTGCAATCACAAATAAAAAATTTTTTGATGGCGATAAAACGGATATATGAGCATATTTTGCAGAATTTGAGTCACTTGCCGATACCTATGATATCGACAAAGCTGATCATTTGAAATTTATGACTGGATTTCTTGATTCCTATGTTTCAAGCTTATACCGTTCGTTACCTGCTGAAATAAAACAATCTTACTCGAAAACGAAACAAGCGCTAATAGCCGAATTTTGTCCAATGGACACCGGTGCGCTCTTAAATCGTTTTTTGACACATAGACAGCAGCCTAACGAATCGGTTAAAGCTTACCATCTCTTGCTTCACAAAGAACTAATAAAAGCCGACCCTTATCTTGAAGTTGACTCGCACCATTTTGATAATTTGATGCGACATCAATTAAAACAAGGTTTATTACAGCACATTTTGTAAGAGGCATATCACAAAAAGCCAAGAGCATCATTGGCTGAATTTTTAGATAATGCGCTAAGTGCTGAATTTGCTAATAAGTAATTTGAGGAGAAAAAAGCAGTAACACCATACGTATCAGTAACAGCTGCTCCTGTAGGAAGCGCAATATATAAAGATACCTCTTGCGCATCTGACCAAAACGAGTCAGATCGTTTGCATCATACAACGTTTCATTGCTCATCGCGTGCTGAAAAGCCAGAAAGTTCCTCTCGTAAATATTGTACCTTTTGCAAGCGCATAGGTCATATCTATGCGGAATGTTTTACGCGTCAGAGACAAGAAGCATCTAATAATAGTAATTATAATACCCAGTCTGATCGACATAACAATTCTTTGGCTCGCAATCGCAGCCAGTCGCATTCATACGTGGGCAGCAAGAAAATTCTGGGGGGGGGTGCAAGATTTTTTTGAAGGTCGAAAAATGGCCTTAAAAATGGTAATATGGCGATAAAAACACCATTTTTCGACGTTTCTCATCAAGCACTATCCATTGGCATCAAAAAATTGCGAAAAAAACGAAAAAAATTTTCAAAAATTGAATTCTGGGGGGGTATTTTGATTTCTGGGGGGTATTTTGGTTTCTGGGGGGAGGGTGCATACCCCCAAACCCCCACGCCCAGGTGTGGTCGCATTCCTTTTTGCGTCAAAATCGTTCGCCGTCGCGTTCGAATTCGCAAAATAGACATCGATCTCAATCAAGATATCGTAACTCTAGTCAACATCGATCATCTAATTATGCAAATAATGATAACCGCTTTGAACCTAAGCAAGCACAATCGAATTATAGGCAAAATCGTAATGATAACTACCAAAATTTGCGTGCTAATTATCAAAATTTGCATCACGATAATCGTTATAATAATCAACCACGACAAAATGCACCTTTTGTTCAGTTCCCTAATGAACAGCGTGGAACATACTATAATTCCAATTATCGCAATGACAACGGTTTTAATCGCCCATACATCACATATACCGCAGATAAGCAACCCACCATGAATGCGCCCCACCGCAGCCAACCCTTACATCTCCTCATGATGTAAACATGGTTACTGCGAAAGGGCCAGCGTCTCGCGATTTATGAAAAAATGAATTCGCCTCCAGTTAAAACCATCAATCCTAATATTCCTATTGTAAGCCATGCTGGGACAAATTTGCCCACTATTCTTGTTAAAGTTCATGGCGTAGACGTACCTGCTCTAATAGATATGGGTTCACAGGTCACTATGATGACCATGTCTGCATTTTTACGTCTTGGGTTTAACTTACCACCTAAACAAGTCTCCCAAGTTGTGCATGGCGTAGGCGAAATAACTGCAGTCATTCGATATAGAGTAAATATGACTCTCACTATTGCGGAACAATCTATCTCTACCTCAGTATCTATAATTGATCAATTGCCGGAAGACATGCTCGTAGGATACGATTTTTGTGAATCCGCACTCATGTGGGTTAAACCTATTGAGCGCTGTGCTTTTATAAACGGCATAAAGATCAATCTACTATCATCTCACGAAAAATTGTAATTTTGCGCAAAACCCAACACGACTACCTCTGATGTTGTGTGTGTGTGCATGTTTTGCTACCTGAGCCTGTAATAATACAACCTCGGCACGAATTAATTACACCTGGCTACATAAGTCATGGCTCTTGCGATTTTGATTTTGCATTATTTAAACCAAATCCTGATTTCATGGAAAAAACTTCACTTTTTGTGGCTCCGTCAATAGTCGATGCATCACAACCTATAATACCTGTTCGCGTTTGTAACATCTCTAAAGCGCCAATTTGCATTGACTCTGGTGAAATAATAGGTTCTTTAACCTCTGATGCCGAAGTCGTGTCACATGTCTCAAATTTTGATGATAGGACACCTGAACTTTTTGCATCAATAAATAAAGCTCTGAATGGCTCCGCCGTCAATTCTTGGCAACAGCAACAAATTCGTGATCTTTGCTTTAAATACGACTCAATTTTTGCATTAAAAAATTAACCTCTCGGACGTACCCCTATGATGAAACATCATATTGATAGAGGGGATAATCCGTCCGTTGTTGGAAAAACTTATCATGTGGAACATTCTAGAAGAGAATCAATGCCAAAAATCATAAATGTAATGCTTGCAGACAAAATTATTCGACCTACAACCAGCCCATGGGCAAGTCCATTATTTCTCATAGGAAAAAGGACGGTTCCCTAAGGCCGGTCGTCGATTATTGTCGTTTAAATGACGTAACTAAAACGCAAGTTTATCCTCTTCCTCAACTAGATGATTATTTTGATACCTTAGGCTCTGCCGCATATTTTAGCACATTAGATCTAAAATCCGGTTACTGGCAAATTCCTCTCAACAATAAATCTCGCGAAAAAACTGCATTTATATGCCCTGTTGGCCATTATGAATTTGAAGTTTTACCTTCTGGCTTGAAAAATGCGCCCGCAGATTTCCAAAGGCTAATGGAGCTTGTGCTCGCAGGTCTAAATTGGAAATCTTGTCTTGTTTATATTGATGACATAATTATTTTTTTGCACACATTTAAAGAACATTTAAAAGATCTTGAAAATGTTTTTATTGCTCTTAAAAATGCAAACTTACGAGTAAAACCTGATAAATGCCATCTAGCGCATGCCGAAGTAAAATTTCTTGGCCATAGCATAAGTTCATTGGGCATTGCTCCTGACATGTCTAAAGTCGCAGACTTAATTGCATTTCCCGTTCCGAAAACCGTTAAATCTTTGCAGAAATTCCTTGGTTTAGTCCAATGGTTTAAAAATTCATTAAAGATCTTGCTAAAATCGCTAAACCGTTATTTCATCTTCTTTGCAAAGATGTCGAGTTTTGCTGGAAGGCCGAACACCAAACCGCTTTTGAGCTTCTGAAAAAAGCATTTACGTCCCCACCTATTTTACAATTACCAAAATTCGACGATGAGCACCAATTTATCTTAACAACTGATGCAAGCAATTATGCGTTAGGTGCTATTTTGACTCAAAAACACTTACCATCCAAAAATCGTTTTATTCTTAGCTACGCTAGTCGCGTGCTAAATTCTGCCAAATGTAATTATGCTACTTCGGAAAAAGAAGCACTAGCGGTAGTGTGGGCCATCAAGCACTATTGACACTATCTATACGGTAAAAAATTCATTGTCAAAACTGACCATCAAGCGCTAACTTGGCTAGTAAACGTTAAAGACCCATCGAGTCGTTTACGCCGTTTGGGTCTCAAATTACAAGAGTATGAATATGATATCGTATACATTCCTGGTGCATTTAACTGCGCAGCTGATCTTCTTTCTCGACACCCAAAATATGATCATGCAGAGTGTAAATATAAACTCGAGCGCAAAAATGTCGTTAATATCGCAAATCTAGACTAGGAAGATTCTGAATCCGAAGACGAATTGGTTCCACATGACCAATCGCGCGATAATGCGCCTAATGCACCGATTAATAACCCTAATGCGCAAAATGATAACCCTACTGCGCCAATCGACCCTACCAATTCTAAACCACCTATGTTTCGCGAATGCATTCAACTTACTGATGCTGAAAAAGCTGAAATGCTAACACCTGCGCGCTTACTTGCAGAGCAACGTGCTGATGACAAATTACACAAAATTCGCATCGCGTTGAATGACTTAACAACGAAAAAATATCGTGACAAATTCTTTCTCGTTAACGATGTTCTTTTCCGTCGTTTCCAACCTAAACGTTCGCCAACTATCGTTCATCAAATAGTTATACCAAAATCATCGCGTCACTTTATATTAACCGAATTTCATGACTCTATATTCGGAGCTCATTTTTCATTGCACAAAATTCTGCCCGCCATCCAAATGCGTTATTGGTGGCCGCGCATGGAAAATGATGTGATCGCATGGTGTAGGAATTGTGATGTGTGCTTACAACGTAAGGTCGCATTAAATTCCACATCTGTTCCCTTGCAACCAATCAAAGTTTCCACGCCTTTTGAGCTTATTGCGTGTGATTGCTTGCATATGCAGCGATCCCCCTCCGGAAATGACCAAATTGTAGTTTTTATGGACTATTTTACCAAATACGTGGAAGCTTTTGCTGTTTCTGATATAAAAGCAACAACTATTGCAAATTTGTTATTAAGAGAAATTATCCCACGTTATGGAGTTCCCAAAAGTTTTTGACAGATCAGGGTTCAAATTTTACATCTACCCTAATTTCGGAAGTTTGTAAACTCTTAAACGTTCAAAAAATATTTACGACCCCATATCACCCTCAGTGTGATGGGTTGGTGGAACGCTACAATCGCACCTTAATTGATGGTTTGTCTAAGCTGAGCGCGCGATCCCAGTATGATTGGGAACAATTTTTGCCATTCGCGTTATTCGCATATCGCGCGACTCCTCAATCATCAACTAATATATCTCCTCTTGAAATGCTATATGGTCGCAAACCAGCGTTTCCCCTGGACACTCTACTTATAAATGACTTTGTGATAAATCCGAATTTACCATCTGTTGCGGAAAAATATGTCATTGATTTAAAGCTGACTTTATAAGATCTACATGAAATCGCGTCTAAAAATTTAGCTCAAGCGCGTAAGCAGCAAAAATCTCAATATGACAAATCCGTAACCCAAACAAATTTTTCTGTCTCGGATATTGTTTATCTCAATAATACTTCAGTAATACAACCTAAAATCGGTAAATTATCACCTAAACGTGTTGGTCCTTATCAAATTATCGAACTTACTCCAGAAACTGCTAAAATCGCTTATGTCTATAATCCCTTAGTCACTCATCACGTTCATCGGAATAGACTTTTACCTGAGCCTAAACTACCATACTCGGATCTAATTGTCGAAAAGCACGCATATGTCCCTGGCGATTTTGTTTTGGTAAAATTACCACATCGCCCTCTCGCCCTGGCAGTAGTGATAAGTTTTGAGGACTTACCGGGCAGGGAGCAAAAAGCTAAGGACTGCGCGCCTGTACATTTATTAAATGGCTCTAAAACAGCACATGCCGGACCATTATCTGACGTTTTCCCTTTTGCAGACCCATGGCTGATGAGGGTACCCCAAGCAAAGAGGCGTTGCTGGAATCAGCTGGTCGCTGATTCAAATTTGAAGGGCGCGATCACGCGACCCTAGATGAGTTTCGTTCGGCTTTGACAGATATGGCTTTGGAACAGGGGTTGGATTTTCCAGACCCGTTATCACAAAATGATGACTGGCGTGTTGGAGGTCTAGAAGCTTTAAGTGCAAAAATGATTTCATATACAAATTCAAATGATGCTAAAAATCATTGCAGACGCATAAATGACCAAGAGCTCTGGTGGGACAACACTTTTGGGAGGTTCCCTTTGGCTACCCTTAGTGTGCCAAAGAAGAGAATTCTCTCGACTGTTTTAGTCACCAATGACCAGCAGTCTTTTGCAGCTATTTTGGCTTTAATACAGCCATCAAACATGATTAATGGCACCTTATTTTTGTGCTATGATTCGGAATTTGTGAATGACCAAAAAAGTAGAACTTATAAAAATTGGGACTTACGTTTCCAGCAATTCTGTCCAACTTACCAGGACATCCACGGCCCATTCGTACGCTATGTCCAAGTAACTAGCGCGAACGGCCACGTGTTCTGTTGGGACATTGCTTGCTTCCCAAAACCACCGTTTGGGCTACACCAACTGCTTGCAACGTGCCTGTTGGACGTGCAAATGGTGTGTTATGACCCAACGCAAGATAGAATTGCTTATTTTCATGTTTTCGGTCCTACGTTCGAAGAAATCTTGGCAATCCCTGATGTCTTAGCTTCGAAATAAACTAAATTGGAAAGATCCATTCATGGCAAATTTTATAGACATACATCCCATGGCAAAAACGTTTACTCGCCGCCATCATATCACAGCTCTTTTGCACACACTAAAGCCCTTGGCCGAATTTTTCTTTGATATGTTTATCGATCCGAAAGCACCGGATAATTTTGGCCGAGGCGTGGAGCTTACCGTTAAAACGTGATATGCAGGTTTATTTGGAGCTGGACGCCCTGATTGCTATTGATGTTTTTATATTGATAGAAGGCTGTTCGCAAAATAACCGCATTACTGCAGATAAAAAACCGTTACCATTTTTGTTTAAAGGCGATGAAATGCATGTTAAATCTGATGGACCAAAAACGAGACGGCGTATGCCGTTATATTGCACGCCTTCACGGGGCCAGTTGACCAGCTCGGTGACTCAAGTCACCGTTGATTCGGACGGCGGAGAGCTAACCACGCCAGATGATTTCTATACACCGGCCCCGCAACTACAAGCGGCTGTAGCCACTGCTACCACCGTTGCCTCTGTAACGGATGCGTTGGCCCATGTCAACGTTTTTGATAACCCTGACTTATACGCTCAAGGTTCACAGGCCGTTGCTGGTACAGAGCCAGGCCTGGTCATAGCGCCTGGCACTAAACCTACACCTACCAGCGTTAGTACGCCAGCCTCTGCAACTACTTCGCAAGCTGATATCCAATTCAAATCGCCTATGGTTGGAGTAGAACAATCCATGTCCACGGATGAGCCAGATTTATCACCAAAACGATTAATGATTGTGTTATCGGACTCTGAGGCCAAAAGGCAAGCTAATTTGTCGCCACCGCGTACCACACGCGCTGCATTGGCGCAAAAAGGGGCCACCACCGTTTTGCAACCAATTGCTCCGCAATCGCTTGCGGTGGCGCAGCAGGCACCTTTGGGTTTTGGGTCGTTACTGCCTTTACCGACTTCACAGCCGGATTGGACAGAACGTCACCCCGGCCCTGATGTCATTATGTCAGAAATTATAGGCTCGCATCTGCGAGAACCACGCATGCTGCCACCACAAGAAATACAGCAGGCTGCATTATCTACGCAAATTGCGTCGCAAACCGCGCCAGTAAGGCGTGTTGAATTTATCGGCACCTGATACTCGTTTTACGGTACCTATGGCTATGATGGGTGCATCAGATACTGTAGCAAACATTCAACCACAAGGTATTCAAACTGTATTGTCGAATGCGGAGGCTGCAGTCCCACCGTACCTACAAGCTATACGCGAACGCGTAACCGCAGAAGAAAACGCGAGAAAGCAAAATCGCTCGCGTTATGTCCAACACTTTTTCGATATGATTGAAACCATGACGCATGAGGCGCCGAGCTATATCGTCCCTGACGTTTTGCACGATTTGTGCACTTACTTAGGTGAAGTCGAAGGAACGCGTTTGTACGACCAACTGCTCGAAATTGCCCAAGTGCATTTTGATAGAGTGTATGCAGCACACTTAAGTTACGCGTCCACATTTGACACACCTGCGCGTCCCCTAGTTTGGACTACCATTGCACAACCTATGACGGATGTTGATCGTGGGCCATCGCCTCGATTCATTAACCAAATGAGCGTTTTTCCATGCCTATATTACCCTCCAATTTTTTGTGCGCAACCGTTTCTTTATCACCACCGGAATGATGCTTTATGAGGTTCCGTTGCAGTACTTGGTCATTCATCAACACCTCAAACCACCGAGTGTTGTGACTGACGGCCAAGCTCACCAAATCAGACCGGAATTTTGGCCGCACCGTATGTGCCCGGCACCCGACCATTTAGCACCAATCCTAATACTGATGCGCCAAATGGTCGATGTTTTCGATACATTCTGAGAGTTTCAAGTTGAATACAATTCAGAGTATCGATTTTTGACTATCTTATCAACAATAGATGTAATGCACGCAAAAGTGCTCTTGGAATTTCTGGACCGAAAGTTCCACTTTTATGCGTACGCCTACGGCAATGCCGCTATAGGTTGGCTCATGGTGGAACAGCTGCATCGCATGTTGCGCGTAGCTTTCCTTGGCAAATCTTACACACCCTCGTCAAGTGATGCCTTTCCGGAATTCCCGGAATTGACCATGCGGATCAAAAATCAAGCCGCATTACACACTATGATTTGCAACATTTGGGTTAGCAACCGATCCGCCACTTGAGGTTCCGGTTCAGTTTGACCGTTTTAGAGGTTGCCAAAAATCGGCCTTTTACCTTAAGCACCATTTGGAAGGAGATTTGGAAAAAAATTCGCAAAGAGAGGCAACAGGCCTCCTCACAAGACTCTCGTGGGTCCTCGGCAAGCCTTGCCAGGCCCAAAGTCGATCAATCTCTTGAGGCTCAAATCAAAATACAAAAAGCGCGCATGACTATCGAACAGTGCAATAGAGAAAACCTTGCTTGTGAGCTGCCGAGGCGTGTGACAAAATTGTGCCGCGCCGGCTCGCTCATGGAAACTTCAGGCATTTGCAAAATGTTGGAAGATGAGCACCGCAAAAAAGTGAATAGATTTTATGACTCGAAATCCAAGCACGCATTGCATCAGTTGAAAAATTTGGAAAAAGAACGAGTGAAAAGGTTTGTTTGCACAGAAGTCGCGGCAAAATTAAAAGCTTGTGCAACCCAAAGGGGCCCTGGGTGGCAAGATCCGCAGTTGTCCCGGCAGAGGTACGCGCAAACGCACCAGCGCTCACAATCACATGTACAACCACAAGCACAAGTAAAACCCTACGCACAGACTCACACACGACCGCAGACCCAACTGCAGCAAAAACAATATACGGAATTGCGTGTGTTCCGAGGCATATTCACAGGCAGACGCTGGTTACCTGTTGCGCTCGCAACAGCAGCAGCCTCACAAATATCGCCAACAGCCTCAGTCAAACCGCGGAACTCATCAGGGCCGGTCGCAATCGCGTCAATGGCAACAATGGGATGAATTGTATCAACCACCGTCGAGTCAAGATCAATCAGCCATCAGGGTCTATGCCCAACCACAACCTCAATGTGAACCGTTATTGCCAAAGCCGTGGCCTGCTACGCAATCAAAGCAGCGCTCACGCGAAACTTCACGCGAAGAATTGTATGGTTTTCATCCGGAACAATATTTGACACTGGTGCCTCCAACCCCGCGCCATTACGCGGATGATTATGACGAGGAGGATGAAGATGAAGATGAAAGTCGACCAGTCGACCCCCATTGGAGCCTACTTCAACATATGTACGGACGTAGGGAGTCGTCATATAAATATCGCAAGCATTCAAATACGCGTCGCGAAACCGATTTGGAACACAAATATTTCCAGCGCCGTCGTGGCAAGCCGCGCGGCTCGAAGCCAAACTATCAGGATCGCTATTAATTTTTCAAGTTTGACATACTGAACTTTTTGAACTCTGCGATAGGCATCAAATGGACCAGCAGCTTGTGGTCTTTTTCGTTTTTTTGTTCCTGATGTGGATTCCAGGACATTTTTGCGTTTTGTTTATTTTCCTGTGTAATTTTTTCTCGTCATTCTACTGCTGTAATTTTTGATTGATGGTGCTTATGCTTATTTTTTTCTCGTCATCTTGCATAATTTGACATTCCTCGTTTTTATCGTGACCTCATATTTTAAATTGTCTATGTCTTTAATTCTTGCTCATGCATAATCTAGCCTTATTATCTCGTGTCTTAAATTTTTGCTCAATAGCGGTGTTACTATTATGGTATCTTAATTCTCTAACAGACAAGGGGTTTCTTTATACCCAATCTAAAAATCTTTTTCAATTCAAAATTCTTTCATTACCTGGGGACTGAAGGAGGCCTTAATAGACAGCGAGATCGAATATTATGCTATGCTGTCCAAGACTGGAGTTCATCATTACTCGGGCAACAATATACTTTTAGCTAGCGTCATTGAGAGTGTTGCTCAGAGAGTTCCTGAGTGCAAACGAGGTCATGCGTTGACCATTATTTGTTGTCGCTATTTGTTATTATTATCATTATTTTATTTTTGTTTCTTACATTTGCTCAGGATGAGGCGTTGTGGACGCCAGAGTAGAGGCGTTGCGGACGTCAGAGTATCAATTAGTAGAAGCATTGCGGACGCTAGTGGTTATTGTGTACCCCCGGAAAAATTCTCCACTTTGTGTCTAATTTTTTTATATGTGGGGGAGTGTAACTACGAGAGTTACACGGTTGGCGAACTTATGTTAGCAGTTCGCGGTAGCCACTTACATAGCCAATACTAGTAGCTATCTACGATAGTGCACTGTGGGCTATGCCTTCGGTCTTCCCATCATTGCCCTAATTTTCAATATTAAAAAACATTAAGATACTTGTCCGGTAACATGGAATTAAGTATATGATAATAGTAATTGTTTTATGCATAACCGCTCGTATTAGCTTAGAACATTTGATCTGATTTAAAAGTATTAATTCTTTTCTCAATCCTAAAACTGGGCAAAAATATTATTTAATCTTTAATGATGATTGATCAGTCTAGAGCTCGTTGGTGTTTTCAAATTTCATTGTGCTACGTACATTAGGAACCAAAAACATATCTGATCAAATTGAATCCAGAAAAGAAGTTAAATCATCAACTTGAGCATTGACATAGGTCAACTGACCTCCACGGCAATTCCGAGATTTAGGTAGGTAGTCTTAGGGCTTAGTGCGTAGCTGCTGAGATCACCCGACGAGAAGCGGTCAGCAACAACCAAGGGGATTGAAGCCGTAAGGTCTGTAAGGGTCCAAAGACCGAAGTCATCCCAGACTAAGCGTTCGGGACCAGCGCTGAGTGCAGATCTAAGTACCTAAGTACCTAAGTAAGTCTCGTAGGCAAATACACCCGTGTCCTATGTTGTTTCCGTACACATAGGGCACCCTTGTATTTACATATCCCATCACGGGATTGTTACAGTAACATCAAAGTTAAAATGACAGTTAACTATTAAGCTAAGATTACTTTTAATCAATTCGAATATTCTAGAATGCGATATGTGGTAAGACGTAAAACAATTACTATTAGCAAATACTTAATTCTATTTTACCGGACAAGTATCTAAATGATTTTGTAATAAAACTTAGGGATTTATATCAGAACTGAAGGCATAGCCACGAGCTCACACATCGCGCAGATGGCTACTCGAAATTGGCTATGTTAACCGATACAGTACCAAGCTGTTTTCGGAAGGCATATGCGAACTGATGGAAGGAGTTTGCACCGTGTAACTCTCGTAGTTACAAAAAGAAGGGAACTAGCAAAGAAAAATGCTCCAATAGGTAAATATATTTGAATTTCTTCATTGTTAAGGATGTAAAAGGAGGGGACTAGATAAAAATTTCCCTATATGCGCAGAAGCCATAGGAATGTGCTTAACAGTCAGACTTCCCTAAACAACGCAAAAATCGAAGTATAATCTGCAGCCTTTGCACGTTTCTGCAGATTTTCCGTAGTAATTTCGATTACGATGGCGAGTACTTTATTTCGGAAGGTTTAATGAAATTTTTTGTGGTTTTTCATGCAAACTATTGAGTTGGCCATCTAGGTGTAAGGTTCACACTATCATCTTGTACGCCAGAGCATTGTGGAAGGTCAAGATTTCATTAAATACATAATACATTGTTTATTTAATAGTGTAGATAGTGTATCTACACGTTCCGTTACTTGTACGGCCATTGCGCACCTTCGTGCGCCTATTCCGACCATCCAGTCTCTTGGTTCCATTTTGGCGATCCAGCCATATGTTCCGATTACTTTACAGTCGGATAGTTGTCGACATTTGGACATGCGAGGCATCGATTCCCGACCATGCAGTGTCAATTGATTGGACTCTTATCGCCATGTGTTGCGAGGAACACAAAGACGCGATTTTACTGTGGAACCCCTATAAGTCCCCTATCATTTCTTTACAATTAAAACATAGGCGACATGACCACTATTCACGTTGAGCCTGTGCAGAGACCCGAAAAATCCATGCGCAAGTAGCGCCAATTTCTTATAAATAACATTTCTTTCTATTTCTCTTCTTATATTACTGTAGGCCTCCCTCCTATCATTATTAGTCTGGTGGTTGTGGCAAGAATTGCCTTTTAATTCCCGGCGTGTCTTCTTTGACTTTATGAGGGCCATAGTTTGTACATTTGTTTGGTGTAGATAAAACTAGAAAACCAACTGCCTAGAGTTGCTTATAATGCAGGTAGTTTGGGAAGTGGATCGGCCGGCCTCGACTTCACTTTTTGCCGGATTCTTTTGGGTAAAACCTTTTATTTATCATTTCGTGCAAAATTCATAAATCCTCTTTCAAACCAAAAACCTATAAAAATTATTACATAATTTTTATAGATGATGATCAGCCCGGACTAGAGCTCTTTGTTGTTGTGATTTAGGTACAGAGTGCTATTGGAACCAAAATTCATAAGTAGTTTTGCCATAGGTAATCTGGTGCGAAACCTTTTCAATCCTTTTCGCGAAAATTATTCTTTTGGTCTAAAAAGGTCCAAGGACCTAGGGCAAATACCGGGGTTATCTAATTACTCCTGTGTTAGAAACCGCGGTCGGATTTCCCTTCCCATAATCTCCATAGGTACTGGATCTATAACGTCTGTGGAGATTTTAGGTAGTAAGTATTTAGGGTCATTTGGAAAAGTGCAGGTGAATTGTCGCAGTTTCCTATCCAGCGCTAGTTGTAGCAAAGGTACTTAGGTAAGCCCCGAAGGTACTTATTGGGGTTCGTTGCTTTGGTAGTTGTTGTGTGTTAGGTATCTTCCCCGACGGCGTGCTGTCGGTTTAGCTATCCATACATACTTCAAGTACTTAATCAGCAAACTCGTTTGCGCGCGCTAAGACAACTCCAAGGTAACTAAAGCCCAAAAGTTACAATAGTCATGAAAGTGTCCTAAATGCTCTTTTGCGAAACACTTGAGAACGTTTTGTGACTACACCCTCATTTTACACAGGCCGTAGGTTATACTTCGATTTTCGCGTTGTTTAGGGGAAGTCTAACTGTTTAGCACATTCCAATGGATTCTGCGCATATAGGGAAAGTTTTATCTAGTCCCCTCCTTTTACATCCTTAACAATGAAGAAATTCAAGTATATTTACCTTATTTGTTCCATCGGAGCATTTTTCTTTGCTAGTGTAACATATAAATGTGAACTAATTTATAAATTTTACGCCTGACATGTACATATAGCCGAATAAGTATTTTGGTTTCTGGTGGGCATTTTGGTTTCTCCGGGGTACACACCCCCAAACCCCTACGCCCAGGTATGGTGGTAATTGCTAATACTTTCGAATAACCATACCGTAAAAGAGTCTCAAGAATTTTGAAACAGACTATTAAGTAGTCGGATACATGTATCAAAAAATTATAGGCACTGGGGCCTTTTCGCTCTTTAGCCATTATCAGATTACCAAATATTGATTGGCTCATATTGTTGCCTTACTTATTCAAATTTTGGCTCATAGGCTCATAATGTGCAAGGTTCATTGTCAATGACCGACGTCATATACTGTGTAAGTGTAGCAGAAGACTCTACACTTACGAGTCTTACTTACAGCCTAGCTTAAGCTCACGCGCTCGCACAAAAGGCGACTTGGGGTAAGTGGCCCGGCCTATCAAGATAGCCCGGCCCTCTACTGCACGCACCTAGTGAAACTTACTTACTTAACCCCTTTTGAGTTTAAGTACCTAAATAATGTAAGTTCCCCGGAAACCTAATTGAGGGCTCAACAAGATTATTATTTAACTTGTTTTGGGACCAAATTCCGGTGCTTGAAAATATTGAAGGTTCCTAAGTATAGTGTAGCACAAGAACAGAACTCAACAGCACGGAAATTCAACCGAGCCCAACATTGTTAATTAAATAATTAATTTTTACAATATTTTTGGACAGAAAATTATGAAGCAATAAAAAACGCGACAGCATGAAGATGCATGCTGCACTGTCGTGTTACGCTAATCGGTTAAAAACAACACTGTAATTACGAGGGTACGTAGTTCGCCAACGGCATACAACAAATGCCGTGAAGGCACACAAATAAAATAGCAAATGCGTAGGGGCGAAAAAGCCTGCCCGCTACGTGACGAAAACGATGAGATTTCCCTGCAGCCACGCAGGGGAAAAACAAGAGAGACTATGTGCGGAAAACACGTCGCACAGAAGAAAAAACAGGCACAGCCTAGAAGCTGGCGAAAAACTGGGAAGCTCAATGTAAAATGAAAAATTCTTAAAGTGCCGGAATGATCGTCAAAACTGCACTCGCACGCAGTTTTAAATGATACGAAAAAGA
The DNA here is from genome assembly GCA_036768485.1 of Mermis nigrescens. Classification (NCBI taxonomy): domain Eukaryota; kingdom Metazoa; phylum Nematoda; class Enoplea; order Mermithida; family Mermithidae; genus Mermis; species Mermis nigrescens. Next base: position 415,803 of record JAVLUZ010000542.1, read on the forward strand.
GGCGTATCAAACGCGGACAAAGAAACGCGGAATGGATCTGCGAGAATAACAATAGGCCTATGGGCAAAGCTTACGGTAAAGAATGTACAAACGAAGTAGACACGAATATGAGACACACACATACGGAGTTTTAACACACGTATGATATGATAGCACACATACCAATTCGTACTCAAGTCGCATTAAGCCCGATTGCCCATTTTCCTATCCCGGATTTTTATTGAAAATATGTGTGGGAAAGGAAATGAAGATATGATAATTTTAAGAGGGAAGGTGGTCCCGGGCGACACACTAAAGCGTTACGCTGTGTGGTCGCGTACGTGCAAATGGAAATTAAGCACAAAATTGAGCATCTGGGGCAAACAGTCATCGGAATGTATGTACAACGTAGCACAAAACGAATGGAATTTCGCGTTGAACCAACGCGGCGAAAACGGGGTGTAGAGCCATCTCTACAACTGTACAGTCTCACCATGTCACATGATCGTGGCTGAAGTTAAAACCGGTGTCACCTGGTGTCGAACCAGCCAACCTTTATCAGCGCTGATTCCCGGCGCATCTGCTGCCTGCGCCAAGACGGTCCTCCTGCTTAGGAACGTTTGTTCCTTGTTATTTGTACTGCAATTGAGCATCAACTGCTGCGTCAGCTGTCATCCCTGACATACGCTTGCGTAGGTATTTTGTACATATGTATCTGTAGTCGGATAACTGTGAAAGACGGAGAATCATAGTCAGTGAGTCGGGATTATCGAAAACTCGTGATTACCGTAAAGATTTTACGGTCTAATAGTCTTTTCTACATAAAATCTTACAGCTTTCCCTTAATGTAAAGCAACAATTTTTAAAATGCGTCGAATAGAATTGATGAATATTCACTCTAAGCTGTCACTTTACGACAGCCAAAATTCCTAAGAGAAAATTGCAAGGATATGTGAAGCAGACTATAGACTGTAGTTTCAGCATTGTTGCACAGGTGGAGCATGATGTTATTAACTAATGTCTGATGTTAAAATTACACAGGTTAGTCTTGTACCACTTTTATACATACATGCTTATTTACTGTAGGTTATGAACTGGCACTGGCAGACAGTTCTAGATCACCGTTTTTTTTCCACATTTAGGGGTTTTTTTGAACCAAAATTTCGAGACGTGGAAAAAAATTTGGGCTTGGTTCACATTGTGGAAAATTTTTGTAATGCTAAAAATGCGTTCTGGAGAGGTAAAATTCCAAAGATTGATTCATTTTCATTGCGTTTTATTGATGCTCACGCCGCGCCGCACCAATTACTGCTATTTTATTAGCTTGCTCTAGAAAACTTGTCTCAGATGAAAAATACGCATTTCCAGCACAGATTTTAGGGTAAATAGACCAACTTGAAACCACCGATTTTTTTCCACATTTGGGTTAAGGGACCAATGCGTTTTCTTGACTATAGGTTACTTAAGTATACCTACGTAAACAACTAACTGAAGTAAGTGTCTATATAAACAAGAAAGTGTTTATTGTCAGTAAAATACACGAAATTTGATAAAACGCAAATACATGATAAAATAGTGACTGAACAAAAGGACATACAAAGATCACGGAAGTGGTACAATTAGGTATGCCCCAACAATAAATTTGTAAAATCAATGTTTAGGAGCTCTTTTTTTGAACAAACGAATTTTGGAGAAGAGACTATTTGATCAGGTAAGGAGTTCCAGATTTTTCGGTATCTTTGCGAAAAATCGTTGAGGTGAGCATTGGAACGGACAACTGGTAACGTAAGTTTACGACTGTTAACTGATCGGGTAGTGCCTTGACTAAAAATGAAGAATTCATTAGCATCAATACAAGATAAACCATTAATAATTTGATACATGAGACATAGACATATGTGAAGACGACGAAGTTCTAAAGAAGGCAGGTTTAGAAGCTTTAGGCGTTCAAGATAGGATAGATTGCTATTAAAACCAAAAAGACGTTTAGTAAATTTACGCTGAACATTTTCAAGACGATTTATATCATTTGCATAATATGGATTCCATACAGAAACAGCATACTCAAGCATAGGTCTTACATAAGTAGTATAGGCCCTAACTAAAATATCTTTATCACGAGAAAGAAAATCTTTGTGTATTAGAAAACAACGAGAAACAGCTTTTTTAATTATGTGATTTAAATGTTCCTTACAATTGAGATTGTGGGAAATATAAACACCCAGATCACGAACGGAGCTAATATCATTTGGAATATTTATATTATTCAAAGAATAAAGCTTTTTTGGATTATTTTTACCAAGATGTAAAATTGCACATTTTTTTGAAGCAATAGGAAGTTGCCAATTTATAGACCAAATATAAATATTGTCCAAATCTTTTTGTATTAAATGATTATCAGAAGATGGACCAAAGATTTTGACATCATCTGCAAAGAGGTAAATTTTACTGTATTTAATCAAGTTACATAGGTCATTAACATAAATTAAGAATAAAGTAGGACTAATACAACTACCTCGGGGGACACCACTGCCAACAGGCATGAAGTCAGAAAAAACTCCGTTAATACAAACACGTTGAAATCGACCATGTAAAAAGGATCTAAGCCAATTAAAAAGTAGACCTTTTATTCCATATTTAGAGAGCTTATATAAAAGCTTAGAAAAGGGAATTTTATCAAAAGCTTTAGAAAAGTCGATGTAAGCAACATCGACAGGAGTTCTATTACTCAAAGATACCGTCCAACTGTGTTTACATTTAAGTAGTTGTAATTCACAAGACTTTGATTTTAGAAAACCAAACTGAAAAGGAGATAAGAGTCTGTTTGTAGTGAGAAAATCGACAATTTTTGAATTTATCAAATTTTACATGATTTTACTTGATGAGCAGCAAATAGAAATCGGCCTGTAATTTCTGACTAAAGCTGCGTCACCTTTTTTAAAGACTGGGGTTACATTTGCCAATTTCCATAAATTGGGGATAGTGCTAGTCAAAAATGAAACATTAAAGATACTAGTTAAAGGCTCAGCAAGATAATTTGGAAGTTTTTTCAAGAAAAAATGACAGAGTCCATCGGGACCAATAGAAAAAGAACCTTTTATTTGATTTAAAACCAGTTGCACGTTCCAAGCGTCAAAATGAATGGTTTGCAATGCAAAACCAGTCATCGAATCTAAAAAAGGAAGATGATTATTGTCAACAGAAAAACAGAAGAAAAGTAGTTATTAAACAAATTTACCTTTTCTAAAGGATCAGAGACGATTTTGTGGTCATGAAAAAGAGGTGGAAAAGAGGATGATTATTCAACCGATTATTGACAAATTTATAAAATGATTTCAAACTTTTGTCAGAAAGAAGATTAATTTCTTCAGAAGCAGAGAAATTTTTAATTTCAAAATCCAATTTTTTACAAAAAGATTTATATTTGATTTTTGTATCGGTGGAGTGATAAAGTTTATGTTTCTTCCAAAGCATACGTTTTTTAGTTAACATTTTTTTAATCAGTTTGGGATATTTACGTTTCATGGGTTTGGGGTGAGTTAATGGGACAAATACATAAATTAAAGAGTGAAGTACTCCAACGAACAAATTATACATATCATTTACATTAGAACAGGTATCAAAAAGATCAGGCCAAGAAATCTGAGACAGTGATAGACCTAAAGCATTAAAATCAGCTTTACGAAAGTTAAAAAAAGATGATCTAGGATTTTGGACTGGCATCAAAAGACAATCAAATATAATTGAATTATGGTCACTATTAGAAGAAGGAATATCAACTTTTACGTTAGAAATTTGATCAGATGCAAAGAAAAGATCTAGTATATTATTATCATGAGTATTTTCTGTTATTCATTGATGTAAACCAGTGCCCAAAAGTGTGTCGATAAATAGGGTATTAAGATTATCAGTGGGAACCAAACTTATCCACCAATTGATTTTTGGCAAATTAAAATCTCCTAAGATTACAAAAGGGAAAGGAACAGAACAAGCCCATTCAATACATCTACATAAAATTTCAGCATAAGCTAGATCAAAATCAGGGGGTCGGTAAACCAAAATAAATCTGATCTTTCTATCAGAATCAAAAATATCATTTATTAGAATTTCGGGAGCTTTAAAAGCGGGTGTCGGATTTATTTGAATAGCATTAAAAGAAGTTTTAAGAAATAAAGCTACACCCCCACCTCGTTTACAGTTTTGATCACAGCGAAAAATACGATAATTTTTGCCAGGGCACAATAATCCATCGGAAATATCAATATGGAACCATGTTTCAGAAAAAAACAGAGCATCAAAACTTTCTTCATTCAGCAAAAAATGTAAGTTGCTAAGTTTGTTCAAAAGACTTCGAGCATTAGCATAAAAACATTGAAATTTTAAATAATCTTGGGGCGCGGATACCTAATGAGCGAGTCGCGGGCTATTAATATTTGCATTAGGTTTACATTTAACGCAATCAGCACAAAAATCAATGTATAGTCCTTGTTCACCTCGAGATTTGCAATCATTCAGCTCATAAACCAGTTTGCGTTGCTGTTTTTGTTGTAGAAAAGATAGGTCAGGACGACAATGTAGACGCGAAAGTGGGCCTTTGGATTGGACACGTACTGTCTTATTAATCAATGAGATAAAGCGATGCCTTGCCTGAGCCGAAGTCAGGCAAACTTTGACAAATTGAACGCGATTATCATGAATGGGGACCATCATGAAAGACGCGAGTAACATCGGACGACACTAGATCATGACCGTCAGAATGAGAGTCGATTAGAGATTTTACCTGATTTATGTCCTAGACACTGTTCGATAAAGGCAAATTGAATAAAACGGCATTGCACTTTTTAGAATCCCTTTCAATCGCATCATTTATCATGGCAGACAAATCGTTTTTATCATAATCAATAGAAGAATTTCGTGAACATTCAAGGCGATCAATTTTATTTTGTAAGTCAGCAAGCTGAGTAGCAAAATTGTCTAAACGTTGTTCAATATGCAGATATTTTTTCACAATCGGTCTACAATGGAAACAATAGAAAGTGGAATGGGGCTTTGAATAAGTTTCATAGTCATGATCGTCAACTTTTAAGCAAGAAGTATGACCCCAGTGTTCACAAAAATCACATAAAACAGTATCGTCATCAGTGACTAACTTGTAGCAAATAACACAGTCGGCAGAATTTTCATTTGTAGCATTTAATACAGCAAAGTTAGACGTACGTGATGGTGACCTGGCACTTAAACTGGTATCAATATTTTTTGAAGCGCAATTTCTTTTACCCATGGTAAAAATCAAAGAAATATGTAGGCAGAATTGCAATATTGATCAAATTTAGTTCGTCTCATAATGAGGGCATCTTATTATCTGTTGCTGTTACAGATCTTCCACGGCTGGACGAAACCAACAAAAATTATGATGCTTTTCTAGCCATGGATGAATTTTAGCCCTTCGTAATTTTATCAGTCATTGGTTTTCGAATTTTATTCGTTGATAATTTTTGCTTATTTGGATAAAATCTTTGCTCTTTTTGATTTATTCTTTGTTGTGCTTAGCTACATTTACTCATTTTCTGTTGTTGATCGAAATATATCAAAGATTCGTCTTAGGTGCCACAATTATATGTAAGATGAACTTTCTAAGAAAAAATAGCTTTTTTATCATGAGCAACCCGTTTTTGAACGTTTTTAGACCCCAAAAAATGTGAACCAAAATTTGAAATGTGGAAAAAAAGTTTAGGTATGGTTCACATTGTGAACCAAATCGCTAGGAAAAAAACGGTGTTCTAGATGCCAGGGTAGGTTTCCATCCACCGTTTTTTTCCACTTTTGGTCTATTTGTCAACCAAAATTTTGGGAAATGGAAAAAATTTTTGGGCTTGGTTTGCATTTGTGGAAAATTTTTGTAATGTTAAAAATGCGTTTTAGAGAGTTAAAACTTCAAAACTTTTTCGGCGCTTCGCGCCAAATCGATTTAATTCTTACTTATTATGAATCTTTAAGCCGCTGCGCCAATAGCAGCATCTTTATCGACAATCTGGTCTAGAACTTCACTACGATCGAAAATTCTTATCTTCTGCACGGATTCGGTTAGTTTTTGTACTGCAAAAATGCGTTTTAGAGAGGTGAAACTACAAAAAGTTTTGGGCGCTTCACGCCGAATTGATTTAATTCTTTTTTGTTATTAATCTTTAGGGCGCACCGCGTCAATTGCAGCATTTTTATCAACAATTTGATCTAGAACTTTACTACGATTGAAAATCCTTATCTTCCGCACGGATTCGGTTAGTTTTTGTAATGCAAAAATGCGTTTTAGAGAAAGAAAGAAAATTTTATTAGTAATACCAACTGTTAAAATACAAAATGACAAGATATATAATAAATGCAATTACGAATTAGTAAAAGGACATGCGAGTCAATGGAATGACAAGTTTTACGCGCGCCCCACAAGATATCTAGATAAATCAACATTTGGGCTAAACTTAAGAATATGGCACTTTCAGAAAAGGTGCAAAATGAATACGGAATGCCAAAATTTTTATGGGCGAATTCTAGAATAGCTCCATGTTCCAGATTTCAAAAAAACAGCGTTTTTATGCGATTTCAAGCACGTATCTTTAACATAAAAGTTGAAAAAACAGACGGAAAAGCCTTTGATTGAAAAAAAAATTTCAAAAAATTTTATTTCCTCACTTTCATTTCTATCTGTTTTTTCAACTTTTATATTCAAAATTCCTACTTGAATTCGCATTAAAACGCTATTCTCCACCTTAATCAAAATTATCTTAGAGCTCAGTGCGGCTTCAGATTGGTGCCAGCGGATGATCTAAGCCTAAGAAAAAGATGGGGCAAAAATTGCTCCGCGCGCTTTGCTCGCTTCACAATTTTCGCCCCATTTGTCTCAGGCTTACATCATCCCCTGGCACCAATGTGAAGGCACATACTAAGCCTAAGCCTAAAAAATGAATATTAGAAGAAGAAAATGACGCTAGCACCCTTATTTGTCGAAATATACGTAATCCTTCCCTTTCTAACTAACACTAACAAAAAAGATTGATCACCGGATGGTGTACATGACCATTATTATAATTACTGAAGTGTAAATTCTCACTCACTTTTATCTCTTGATTTCCGTGCTGATCCAGACAATTGTACGCCTTTCAGGAGTTGCGGGATAAAATTTTGTATATCAATAGTTTCGAGCGTTCGATTAATGTGCCACGTCGAAACAAAATCTGATGATAAAAATTCGTATATCAACAGTTTCGAGCGTTCCACAAATGTGCCACGTCAAAACGAAATTGATTAGCCGCTGTCGAAACAGTTAATTTCAATGCTCCGCCACACCTATCAGATTTTTAATCCGGCTCCTTCGATACTAACTAATTGACAATCTTATACCAATTGTCAGTGTTTCGCCGCGTCGTCAGATAGCTATTTAATTTCTGTAAGATTAAGGTACATTCTTAGAACGCAGCAACTGCGCAAAGCATAACATCCTTGATCACAATCCAATATACGAAATGCGTATTACACAGCAGCACGGTAGAGCGTAAACAATCGGAATAAGCAATTCTCGCGTCCGGAACAACGTAAATCACTTATATGATTGATAAAAAATTTGCATAGAAAAGCAACGTCGACTTCCACATGAGCATAAGGTTACTAATCTAAAACTATCCGTAATAAATAATACTCACGACCAAACAAGCGCCTACTACGTAAATCACTCATGATAATAAAAAAATTGCATAGAGAACCTACGTCGACTCCACGCGAGCAAAAGATTACTAATCTAACACCCTACAGTACATAAAGAATTGTCACTTAGATGTGTTCCACAGATCACCTGTCTGATGTTAAGCACAACATTTATCCAATGCATTAGGAACGGAGTGTTCTATCAAGGCAACAGTAAATTGGCCTAACTTACATTCTTTTATGATAGTCATGTAAACTTACATCGACTGATCGCAGTGTATTCATTTAAGTACATAATGTTCATTCAAGCTATACATAGAAACCAATAAATGCATTGTGGATAGTTATGTACCTACATAAGTCCTTTATAAATGTTCATCGTGTGCACGTATGTTCGAATTAACCTGTTCTTCTTTAATTCATAATAGGTTCATCAATCGTCAGCATTATCGCCGTCGCCTTCGCTAATGAACATATTACCTATGTACCTACCTACTTACATACCTATGTACACAAGACTATTCGATCAATCATTGCGACGATTTTTGCAGTCGCCTTCCCTAAACATTGCGTACCTACATACATACAAACGTATGCATCAGCATACATTAGATCAATCAATACGCCGTTTACGGCAGTCGCCTTCCCATGCTTTGTGCTTCTATCGCTTTACAACTTCATTCCTCAATTTCTCCCCTTCTAAATGGTTTCCGTCGATAATTTCTTTTGAATATCTTCCTTACAACTACTAATCTTTCGATAAATCCCCATTAATTTAAATTCTGTGACTTCTATCTATTCTAGAATTAAGCCAAATTTTTTTGCCAAAATGGTAGAACATGATAAATTGAAGCGCGGAAAGAAAATTTGGTGAAAATCTGAGCCATACTTGCAAAGTTGCAGGCAACTCTCGATTTGAGTGTTGCGTGGGACGATTAAACGACTCAATCCAAGGACTTACACAGTTGTCAGAAATAAATAATATGGGCTGAAATAACGAAAGGAAGCATAGCAAAGAAGGAGAAAAAAGAAAAAAGGCGCGGAAAGCTGTTTGAAATTTTAAAAAAACTTTAAAAAAATCATTTTTTTGCATGTTTTTTCGGTTTTACTCGATAAGATATACGAAAATCTAAGTTTTTGCTTTTATTATACTCAGGCTTAGGCTTAGTATATCTAAAAGGTGTTTCAAGCTGCTTAGGTTGAGGTCGCTCCCGCTTAGGTCGATGTATTGATGCTTAGGTCAATGTATAGATGCTCAGATCGATATATGCTTAGGTCGATGTATAGATGCTTAGGTCGATGTATAGATGCCTAGGTCAATGTATAGATGCTTAGGTCGATGCATAGATGCTTAGGTCGACGTAAATTGGGTATCTACATGTGATTCTGCATTCAGCTGTTTGAATCTTCAAATACTTAGGTCGATAAGATGCTTGTTTAGGTCGAGAAGAGGCTAATTAAAGAAACCCATAGCTTTTGTAATATTGATCATAGACGGATGAAATTTTTTTTTCCGAGCTTTCTTTCAACATGTTCTAAGTACTGAGCAAAAAAATCCGCTCTTCCGAAATTTATTTGTTAGTATTCAGAAAGTACCATATTCTTAAGTTACTCCCAAAGTTTGCTAATCTAGATTTAAATATGTTAAATAAAATAAAAATTTAAATAAAATAATAAATATTTGAATATGGAAGATCGTTCCAAACTGCGATGTATTTGTAAAAGAAATCAAACTTTTCTGAATTAGAATGTACAATAGGTATACCTAATTTAAATCTATTAATGCTATGGGTAATATTATGATTAAATACAAAAAAATCATCAGCTTCCAAACATGATTTATGACAAATAATTTGATACATCATACACAGACAAATCTGCAAGCGTCTTAATTCAAGTCTACACAATTTAAGTTGCGTTAAACGATCCTCGTAAGAAAGAATATTATTATAACCAAAAATATATTTAGTGAATCTACATTGAACAGCTTCCAGTCTATCTATATCCCTAAGACAAGAGGGGTTCCATACACTGCAACAATACTCTAATAAAGGTCTAACATAACAACTATAAGCTTTAACAACATTACCTTTATCACGCGAAAAAAATGATTTGCGTATTAAAATACATCTAAAGAAAGCTTTTTTAATCAAAGAATTATAATGTTCCTTAAATTTTAAATTTCAAGGAATCAAAACTCCTAAATCACGGCCAAACGGACGACTAGAAATAATTTCCCCATTTAGTCTATAAACGGCTTTTTGATTATTATTACCCAAATATAGAACTTGACTTTTGGTTCGAGATATAGGTAAATCCCATGCAATTGCCCAGTCAATAATCTTATCTAAATCAGACTGTAATAATTTACAGTTGCGACTAATATTGAAAATTTTGATATCATCTGCGAACATATAAACTGTACTACAAATATTATCACATATATCATTTATAAAAATCGAAAAGAGCGTAGGTCCAAGGACTCTTCCTTGGACGACACCGCTGGTAACAGGCACATAATCTGAAAAAGACTGATTAACGCGAACACATTGGGAACAATTAAACAAATAGGCCTTCAACCATGCATACAAATTACCGTTTATTCCATATCCGTTTAACTTAATAAGAAGTTTTTCCATATTTACTTTATCAAAAGCTTAAGAGAAATCTAAATATATTATATCAACAGTTTCTTTTCTAGCTAACGACTGAATCCATGAAAATTTACACTTTAACAATTGTGTTTCACAAGATTTATTCTTTTGAAAACCAAATTGAAAAGGAGATATTAGTTTATTACCCTTAAGAAAGTCTAACAATTGACTATTAATAATTCTTTCCATAATTTTGGCAATAGAACAACAAAGAGAAACGGGACTGTAATTATCCACTAATGCTGGATCCCCCTTTTTAAAATTGGACCAAATCTCGGGAATATTTCCAGACAGAAAAGATACAGTGAAAATACTAACTAACGGCTTTATCATTTGAAACGACAATTTTTTAATAAAAAGATCACATATGCTATCGAGGCCAACTGCAATAGACTTATTTAGATGGTTAATGGCTTCCAATACGCGATCCTCACTAAAAATAACGTCAGAAAGCGAAAAATCACAGCGCTTCTGAAAAAGAAAATTCGCGTTAGTAATGTCACTAGAAAACACTGAAGCGAAATAATCATTAAAATTGTCAGCCTTGCGTAATGAATCGGTTATAACATTATTATCAGAAAATGTTAGAGGAGGAATTTCATTGCGACTTTTTAACCTATTATTTACAAAAGTATAGAAATCTTTAGGATTATTTTTCTTGAGCAATTTGTTTTCTTGAGAAGAGAAATAATTATGAATAGTTCTACGTAGAGCCTTACAATGATTTCGATATTTAACTTTAGTTCCTGGAGTTTTACACCTTTTATACTTATCCCATAGAGAACGTTTGTTAAGAAATAATTTATGTAAGCTTTTAGGGTATTTAAATTTTAATTTAGCCCTAAAAGTAGGTACAAAACTAAAAATAAGAGGATTTAATATACTTAAAAAAACATTATACATGTCATTAACTGTTGAGCATGTAGAAAAAATGTCAGGCCTATACTCTCGTAGAGGATAAAAAAGTAGCTATACTCTCGTAGTCCGCTTTATTGAAATTTAAGCGAGGTTTATCTCCATCTTGAAAAGTTCTAGTTAAAATTTCAAAAGAAATCGAATTATGGTCGCTTGTTGAAAAAGGAGGAAGAACCTGGATATTAAAAATGTTATATGCAGCAAATACTACATCAATCAAAGTATTATCGTGAGTATTTTCTTTAACTAACTGTTGCAGACCACTAGCTGATAAGTAATCAGAAAATAATTTGTTTAATGGATTAAATGTGAAAGTACCATGAAACCAATCAATTTTAGGCAAATTTAGATCACCTACTATAATAACGGGATGACAACTATAAGTAGCCCATTCAATTAAATTACATATCCGAAGTGCAGTATCAAAATCGTACTGAGGAGGTCTATAAACTAACAAACATCTTATAACATCTCCACCTTTTAAAATTTCAACTACTAAAGTATCAAACACAAACAGAGAAGCAGGAACTTTATTGCGTTGAGCATAAAGATAAGGTTTAGCAAAAATAAAAACTCCACCTCCCCACTTATTCTTAGGATCTGATCGGAGAATAAGAAAATTTTTTAACGGACATAATAGCCTGTCGGAAATAGATTCATTTAACCAGGTTTCACAAAAAAATAATATATCGAATTTTGCAGTATTTAAGAGAAAGTGAAGTTCCCAGTGATTGGCCGGGTACCCGGGCCCGGACCGGGCCTGGCTGGTCATAGCAGGCCCAGGCCCAGGCCCGGGCCCAGCTGAAGACCACTGGCCTCAAATAATTATCGTTGATATTTTAGACGTTTACTATTTCAGCTGTTGTCCGTATTTCTTATGAATTTGCTAGCCTGTGATTCTATTTAAATCCATTTGCTTTACTTCTGCCCGCCTGCTCATTATCATATACTTGTCAACTTCATATGTGCATTCATCTTCTATACAACGCTTCAATCAGAGGCGTAGCCAGGATTTTGGTTCGGGGGCATACAGAAAGAATTTTTTGAGACTAATTTTGCATTGAATGTCAGTAACGTTATGTACCTATAATAAAACTGAGTTTTTCGACCTTTAGTAGTGTAGCCTAGCTAATTTATGGGTTTCTGACAATCAGAAATACAAAAATGTTAATCAGCGCGAAACGCTGGAAATTTTTGAAATTTTTACCGTTTTCATGTAGAATTTACGGTCTTTTAATTGACAAACAATTCGGAAATCATAAGAGGCGCAAAGCACCAAGGAATTTAGTAATCTTTTACTGTCCTTAACATTTTGTAGCCTGTGAACACTAATATTCTGTGATATTTTGCCTGATATAGGCTATTAAATTTATAATTTATACCACTTAAATCATACAGAACAGACAAATTAATTTCGGCGAACCCTTTTTCCTTTTCGTCCTCCCAACAATCTCGCTGTACATGTACAACGAGATTTTACGGCGGGGGGGGCTGCGGTGGCGTGCTCAATCGCCCCCTAGGAAATTTTGTAAAAAAATACTTTAATCTTGAATACTATCGCTAAAATTTTCACAAAATCGTCCAAATTTCGGTTCTAAATTAAGCCTAAAACACTTAAAATTGATGAAGTCCTACATTGTACAAGATTTCTGAGCTGAAATGCGCTTTTCGACCTCTGCTAAGTATAAAGCACAGCAAAGGGTGCTGCCAATAAGATATAAAAAAGATGTATCAAGGACAATTTTGTTCTTATCGTTTTCAGGCCCATTTGTGGCCTTCTTATTAACAAGATATGATTCAGAAAACAGAAAATGTGCAAAAACATAAGAAAATTTGGCCATTCCTTTCATTTAAAATAGGATTATGAAGCAAAGAATAGACAAACTGGTACACAATCATTTTCGCACATTTACTGTTATGCTCAACAAGCATACGCAGTTTCATTCAACGAACAAATAGAGCAATAAATCACTAAAGTGATGTGAATTGATCGATTATTCTAGCTAATTTAAGCTTTTGAACTCATTGGATCTATATAACAATAAATATAATAAAGACTCGGCGCGAAGCGCTGGAAAATTTTTGACGTTTTTGCCTTTTTGAACTCAATTTTCTGGACACAATCATTACACTCGAAAAATCAACAAAATTTCTGAAAAATTTCGGGGGGGATGTGCGCCCAATGCCCTGGCTACGCCTATGGCTTCAATACGTGTCCTATCCTATACACTACACAATTTCAATTGACGTCAATGTACGCTATAGTTTGAGTTCTCAAATCCAAACAGCATATCTTCTATCCGACCATATCATAGTCGCTGTTATGTCTGAATGCATAAATTTAATGCTCAATTTCCTTTAAATATCTACATGAAACCTTGTGCTTTTTCAAACCGTGTTTAGATGCACGTGCAGTTTAATAATGGAATCGCGCGCTATTGTATTAAAAACTTTGTTCTTGCTTGAATAATGCTACCAAAATCCTTGCTAACTACTTAATTTATTTTTACAAAGATTGAATAATTAACAAAGCCTAGAATTCAAAAATCTTCTTGATACAGCAGTAAGCCTTGCGTTTGACAAATAACAAATGTAAAATCGGTCTAAATATGTATCTTATGCATAACATTATATTGGAAGCAAGGCATGTTGTTAGTATATGAGCCCGGGCCCGGGCCCAATACCAAACCCGGCAGCAAAGCCCGGGCCCGGGCTCGGTATTTTTTGAGCCCGGTCGATCACTGGAAGTTCCCCTAACTTATTCACAATACTACGATAATTACATAGCAAACAGTTAATATTAACAAAATAACGGGGCGAATTTACCTAAATATTAAATGTGTGTTGACCATGTTGAGCACGAAATTTGGGATTAGATGGTTTAGGGGCTGTAGAACGAGGATCATAGACTCGTACTGTTTTCTTCTTCACACAGTCATCCCTAAAGTCGATATATAGATTAGTCTCGCCCGCGTCCAGTCGTTGGTGCAACTCGTCGTCAAGAGAGGTGAAACTACAAAAAATTTTCGGCGCGAAGCGCCGAATTGATTTATTTCTTACTTGTTATTGATGTTTAAGCCGCGCGGCGCCAATTGCAGCATTTTTATCGATGATCTGGTCCTAGAACTTCTCAACGATTGAAAATCCTTACCTTCTGCACAGTTTTTGTAATGTAAAAATGATTTAGAGAGCTAGAATTTCAAAATTTTCTGGCGCTCGCGCCATTTGATAAATTATAGTTTTAATGGTCAAAAACGACTTCAGAATTAGCTAAAATGCTTTACTGAAGGAAGGAAATTCAAGTTTAAACATGAATAACGTATACTGATCGTGATAATTTCTTGTAGAGCGCAAAATTTTTATACAAAAAGTGCATCAAACACCACTATTGCATGTGTACATGAAATTTTCCACTTAAAAACACTGATTTTTCAACACAGGCGCTCTATTTTGAACGTTTTTAGACTTCCCAAAAAACGTGGAAGAAAGTCGGAAAAAGTGGAAAAAAATTTTGGGTTCGGTCTATAATGTCAACCAAATCGCTGGGGGAAAAAACGGTGTTTCCATCTATGTGCGCAGTTTCTTGATTTTTTGGAAGTTTTTCACTCCTATGCTTGAGGGTGGCAGTTTTTTGAAGGGCCAATGGCAGTTTTTTGGGTCGCTTCCATATACTTTGTAAAGGGGATGGCAGGTTTTCTCAAGAATTGTGGTGTCACGGCTAAAAACTGGAGAAAAAATATAATTATTAACTTGAGTGACAATGTCGATTTTTATTTAATACACGCCAATTCAATTGCAAGTTTATAGGAACGATCGCCGACAACACAAAACAGCTAATCCGTAAAACGTAATCATCCAAGTCTAAAGTTCTTTTACGTCCACGAAAGTTTTAAAAAGTAGGCGGACTCCAAGCTTATCCTTAAGTTTTATCTTTTCTAGACTTGGGTCTTGATGCTTTAAAGTTGCATCATTTAAACACTAGACAGGTGGAGTCTAAATGCAACGCATATGTTAACTTTGTTAGTGATATTATTAAAAGCATTCTTGAAAGAATTGTGGGCAATACAGTAGGTACATAGAAGTATGTATCAGTTTAATAGCTGAGAAATTACGGTGGGTATTCGGAAGATAAAAATATGTCAGTTGGAACTTGGAAAATTAATATGTGTCTGATTTTTGGAGTTTAAATGGCTTTTCTAACGGAATTTTTGGTGCCATTTGGTTCTCGGGCAAAAGCAATTAGGGATTGAGTTTCAGCGTATTTCTAATCGAGGTTCTATATAATTTCGATATGAGTTGAATATATTTGATATAATCCGTAGTAATATTTAAGGATAAGTTTTATAGTTAGCATATGATTATGTTTTGGCTGTAATGCATTATAAGGCTTATATTTTATGTATGGTAAGTGGAACAAGAGTTTAATCCAACTATTTCTGGTTGGAATGTGTTTGTTAAGCCCAAAACATACTTCACGCGATTCGCGCCGCAGAGGGTTTGCGGCCACAGTATACCCAAAAATGTGACGTCATGGCGCGAAACTGGCGCGGCGAAATTCATCTGCCGCTTCGCGTCACCTAGGCATACTTCACGCGGCGCAGTCGCCGCGCGGCAAGAAAAAATGGCGCCAACTGGGCGACCCTTTGCCGCTTTGCTCGATGTTGGCATACTCCACGTGAATTGCCGCAATGATAGCGCGTTGATTTCTTTCATAATAGATTTTTTTAAAATCGGCGAAAGCTCATTTAAATTCATTTATGCATTTACAATGTAGGTTACCATGTTAGGACACCATGTACATATGTTTGCAGGCCCGTATCCAGAGGGGGCCTGCCCCTCTCCCCGAAATGGGAAAAATTTTTGTTTTTCCCAAGGGTCCCCCAAAGGGGAAAAATTAAAAATTGGCGAAGTGCGTCTAAAACACCGCCAAAACAGGTTTTTAGCGTACTTTTGAGCAAGTAAACTATTGTTTATGTATAGTTTTGTCTTCTAAACCGCTAAAAATCGTTCAAATTTGACTTAGACATAGAGAGCATGTCAATTTTTTTCCAGCGCTGTGCGCCGGATTCATTGTTTAGCTGTAGTTTTTGCCTTCTAGCTCACTCAAAACAGCTCAAATTTGAGGTTTGACATGGGAAACATGAAATTTTTCCAGCGCTTTGCGCCGTAATTATTGTTTATATATGTTTTTTGTCTTCTAGTTCGCTCAAAACCGCTCAAATTCGAACTTGACATGCAGAATATGTCAGTTTTTCCGGCCCTTTGCGCCGAATTATTCATTATCTGCATTGTTTTTCTCTGTAAAGCAGAATGATTAAGTGCAAAGGCAAGAGATAAGAAATAATTCGTCGATTAAGTGATGAGAAATCAAGTTAAATGATAAATTTGCTGTATATCAATATGAAATAGAGTGAAAAATTTTTGAATTTTTTCAAATATTTCTTCACCATCGTATAGAGCTCGCTGAGACGCTCAAAACTGCCTTTATTTTCGCCTATCTCCTAATGGTTTTCGAGATATCTGGCCTCAAAAATTTTCGGCCCCCCCGAAATAAAATTCTGGATACGGGCCTGTATGTATGTATGTATGTATGTACCACTGATGTTGGCAGGTTAGCAGAATCACACGATATCATTCTGAAAGAGATGGAGGTGGAAGTTTGTTTTACACTTGCTTGTCATCTGCACAGTGCAGGAAAATTCTGCACCTCATTAATCAGTGTTGTATCGAAATCTACGATCCTAAGCTAAAAATGCGTACAGAAAAAATAAAATCACACAACCGAGTGGTCAGAAGCATTCAGGATTCATGCACCTTTTCTTTACAAGAAATGACAAAACTTCCAGAATCAATGACTGAACGTCTTGCATCCTGCATGAATTTTTTAATACTGACAGGTATGTACGCAATAATTAAAAGCTACACAACAAATTGGAGAAAGTCCGATCAAAAACGTACAAATCCAGTACTGCCACATATGTACATGTGAAGGCTCAAAATTTTGGGAGGGGTCCCCGGCCATTTTTAGGGAGGAAGTCCCCGGCCATTTTTAGAGGTGGGGGTAAATGACCTCCAATTTTTGCCCAAAAACGGCCAAACGTCTAAAAACGACCGAAAAATTCCATTTTTCTAAAAATCGAATGAAGGGTCAACAATTGGTTCCCAAAAGTCTTTAACATTTTGTACATGCAAATTATTGTGTACTATAATATGATGCAGTAGCGATTTCAGTGTTGGAAAACAGAGTTTTTCGACCAATGGTAGTGTATTTTAGCTAATTTCTGGGTTTCTGAAGTCAAAAATCACTAAAAATTGTATCAAAACGGCGCGAAGCGCCGAAAAATTTGACATTTTATGCAGATTCTGCCATTTTAAAGATATATAGGACAAACTATTACTCATTTCGGCGCGAAGCGCAGTGAATTTTGGGACTTTTACACCTTTTTACTGTTTTTGTCATCCCAAAAATCTTTGTACATGTACAAAGACGGTCTTGAAAAGTCTTTGTACATCGGTAAAAATCTTTGCCGAATACAAAAAAACCATGGTGGGGGATCCCCAATCCCCCTCTTACATGCATGCTGCCGAATGATAGAAGTTGTTTCTTTCGGCTGCTTGAATAAGATTTATGTATGTAGCAGAAGAGCTCGATCCGTTTCAAAACGAATTATTCGGGGAAAGTGATTTCAAATATCAGACAACAGACAATGGCACACCGCGTTTTGAAACAAAACAAGAAATTAATCAGTTACCTACGAGTCGACCATGTAATGTTGTAAAGTTAGAATCGCTAAGCATGCAAAATGATCTCATAATTAAAATTTCGGTTCCCTTTTCCTGTGAGTAAATGTGCGACAGTTTTTGGCGCAATACATAGTTCTCCATTAATTTAACAATACGGCCGTTTAAACTGTTAAAAATTTGGAAAAGTATTCAAAAAAAATGCGCACTCATTCTCCATCTCGTCAATCATAGGTGCGCAACCCAAAAATTGGCAGATATGTACCTACTTCTGTGCATACGTGGGCAGCAAGAAAATTCTGGGGGGTGCAAGATTTTTCAAAGGTCAAAAAATGGTCTTAAAAATGGTGGTATAGCGTAAAAACACCATTTTTCGACGTTTCTCATCAATCGCTATTAGAGCTGCATACTTTGCAAATTTTACTACCCGGGTACCCGGCTATTTCATTACCCGGGTACCCAGGTAATCGAGGTACCCGGGTATACCCGGGTAGGACCTTAGATAAAAGAGAATGCAGTGAACATCGTTTATTTACGGTTGACAGTGAGGTCTAGGGCAAAGTGATATTTCAACAGTAAAATTATTGAAAAATTAATGCAAGATTAAATAGAATCAAGGCTTTAATCTGAAGAATTCGTATGCATTTAATGAAATTTAAGTCATTTTCATAATTCAAAGCAAAAAATTGTGAAGCAGGTTTTGTATCTTCATAGCGTCATTAAAACATTTGAAGCAGGAAAACACACTGACGAAAAGCAATTTTGAAATCAACCGGAAGTGAAAATTTATTCAAAAACAAGTCTAAGTCTATCTGGAGCTGACAGCAGAGACGTAATCAGAATTTTGGTTCGGGGGGGGACATAAACGTTTTCATGTAGAATTCACGGCCTTTCTATTGACAAACAGTTCGGAATTCATAAGTGGCGCAAAGTGCCAAGAAATTTGGTCATTTTTTCCACCCTTAACAGTTTGTAGCTCTGTGAATACTAATAATCTGAGAGAGCAGAAAATTACCAAATTTGTACGAAACAGTTTTGACAATTCAAGCTTCTAACAAGAAAACGGCGAATTACTAACTTTGACTGAAGATATTTTGAGTGATTCAGGCTTTTAAACGCAATGCTGGAGCTTTACAAACAGAAAGAACAGTAACTGGCGGCGCTATGCACCGGAAAATTTTGACGTTTTTGCATATTAAACTCAATTTATACCGCTTAAATCATACAAAACAGACAAATTAATGCCGGCGCGAAACGCCGGAAATTTCAAGAAATTCTTAACCCTTTTACCTGGCTTGTTCTCCCTAAAATCTCGTTGCACATGTACAACGAGATTTTATGGCTGCGGGACGTCTGAGGTGGCGAGCGGGATCCGGGGCAGAGTCCCGGAAGATTTTGTAAAAAAAGATTTTAATGTTAAATAGTAACGTTAAAATTTTCGCAAAATCGGCCAAATCTCGGTTCGGAAGCAAGCCCAAAAACACTTAAAATTGATGAACAACTACATTGCGCAAACTGATCTGAAATGCGCTTTTCGACCTCTGCTGGTACATAGCGCAGCAACGGGTCGCTGCCAATAAGATATAGAAAGATTTATCCATGAAAATTTTGTTCTTACCGTTTTCAGGCCCATTTGTAGCCTTCTAATTAACAAAATGCAGTTCATAGAACAAGAAATGCGCAAAAACATAAGAAAATTTGGCCATTCCTTCCAATTAAAATAAGATTATGTGTCCTTGTAAAGAAGGATGAACGAAACAAAGAATAGACAAACTGTTACCAAAAGACAAACAAAGCAGAGAATAGACTAACTCGTTCACAATCATTTTCGCACTTTTACCATCATGCTCAACAAGCGTGCGCAGTTCCATTCAACGAATAAATAGTGCATTAAATTACTAAAGTGATGTGAAGTGCTGGATTATTTTAGCTGATTCAAGCTTTTAAATTTGTTGGATCTATATAGCAATAAATAATAATGACTCGGCGCGGAAAATTTTGAAGTTTTTGCCTTTTTGAACTTAGTTTTCTGGACATACATTATTGCAACAAAAAAATCAACAATATTTCTGAAAAATGTAGGGGGCAGGTACCCCCAATGCCCTATGGCTACTCCTATGGCTGACTGCATTTGGAACATCGATAGGCTTTGAACCAGGTCTATCTAAAACAGTTGCGCGCACGATGTGAATAAAAGTTGCAGTTTAAATTTATATAATGGTCACAGAAGTGAATGAATTATAAAAAAGCGTCGCTAACAGATAATTTTTTTGTTTAAATTTGTTTACAATGAAGAATAAGAAGAATTCGGCACAAATAAAATAATGTAACTAAAGAGCTGAATAATGGAATATGCCTAGACCGTATGCGCGATATATTGTGATAATAGAAAATATTAACAGACTCGCTTATTTAACATTTTATGGTTGATTATATCAAATCACATGTACATTGTGATTCAGTCGCACTTTAGAAGTAATGTTTCTAGGTTTCTAATTCAATTCTTAGAACATATTGCATAACTGCAGTGCTAATTTTCCATTTTATATCAGGGGATTCGGGTACCCGGGTATACCCGGGTACCCGTAGAGTACCAGGGTAGTAAAATCATTTTCTACCCGGGTATACCCGAGTACCCGCGTGCAGCTCTAATCGCTATCCATTGGCATCAAAACATTGCGAAAAAAACGAAAAAAATTTCAAAAATTGAATTCTGGGGGGGATTTTGATTTCTTGCGGGAGGGGGGTATTTTGGTTTCTCAGGGGGTGTGCATACCCCCAAACCCCCCACGCCCAGGTGTGCTTCTATGACATTTCAAAATCTACGAAGATCGTTCGCGCTGACGTAGATACGTACTTCATTATAGATTCAGAGCAGATCGATACCGGCGCACCTCATTAGCATTCGCGAGGAAAGTCCAAACGTTTGGACTTCTGCGGCGCGGCGAAAAAATTCGAAAAAATGCTAAAAATAGACATTATTTGCTTCTCGCCGCGCGGTGAAGTATGCCATGAAAAGCGGCAAAAAAATTGGACTTTAGCGAATTTGGTTGTGGCGCGGCGGCCGCTTGAAAGTATGCCTTGGGCCGCTTGAAGTTTGCCTTGAAATGCGGCGCGGCAAACTTCGCGCCTCGCCGCGCGGCGCCAGGAAGTATGCCATGGGTCAGCGCGATTTCGGCGCGGCGACCGCTGCGGCGAATTTGTGCCGTTCGCCGCGCCGCGTGAAGTATGTTTCGGGCTGTAGTTTAAGGCCTGAGCAAAGATAGGACAATAGTTCTTTTGAAAATTTTGAAAATTAGGGAGAACGGAAGTTAATGTAATATATCAGAAATCGTAAAACGCGATAAAAGAATTAAAGTTTCTAACGCGACTACAGTATAACTAGAGCTATTAAATTACGCTATTTCTATGATAAACTACGAATCGTTCGTAAAGAAACAAATTCTATTTAAACACTGCACAAAAACTATCATCTAGATTGAATCATGATTATATCGTCATACGTGACAGTGGCAGTTTTGAAATTTTGACCTGGCAACACTGCTGGCAGACGAGACAGGGTTGCCAAGGACACTGCTTAGGTATCAACGTTGGTACCCAATTTTTTAAATACCAACATTCACTGTTTTTTTTTTTGTACGAGACAAAGATCTTGAGGCTCGTACAAAGATTTTCGGAGCCATCTTTGTACAATGTACAAAGACTTTTTGAAGCACAAGTAATAGTAATTTTAACGTTTTTTGGAGTATTTTTTAGCAAAATTCCTAAAAATTTTCGGCGCTTCGCGCCGAATATCATAATTACATTCTATCTAGCTCCAAGCGCGGGCATTTAACACTCCAAAATCTATCTGTAAGCATCTTTGTACAGATTGAAGCATCTTTTACATCTATTTCCACTGTTTTATAAAGATTTTATGCAGAAAAAAGAACTATTAAACAACTTTGCACTGTTTTCTGCCGTTTGAAGATAAAATTGACTCTTCTATCTTTGCGTAGCATTAAATTCATAAGCAAATTAGTGTCTATTATGAGATTCAGTCAGCACATTGCAACCGCTTATTATTTATAATTGTGTAACACAAGTCATTTTAACTTGCTGAGTCGAATTTTATGTGTAATTTCAACCTAAGACTCATGAAAATTTTGGCGTTTCGGGCCGAAATAATATAACCAGCTGAATTCAGGACAAAATTACACCTTTTGCGAAGCGTGCGGGTCACGGATAACAATCTAGTAGTATGTAAAAAGTACATTCAATTACATATCTATACGTTATATGTACAAAAAAATTTTCGCTCGTACAAAGACTTTTCCGGAGATCTTTGTACATGTACAAAGAGGCTCGTACAAAAAAAAACAGTGCCAACATTGATACCTAACGCATTCCTCCGCATCCTTTAGGTACCAACGTTTTTCCTTTTAAAAAATTTTTTTCACAATTTTTTGCTAATCAAACGACGAAAATGGTCACAATAGTCTATAAAACGCCTTTCCGTAGTTTGCATTTTGAAAGCATTTTTGTCCGCTTTGATCACTGTTTTTCTTGTCTTATAAGGTGCGTTTGTACGTGTACAAAGATGTTCCCCAAAAGCCGTTGTACATTTTGTACACACAAATTTTGGGCAATGTAATATTGTATTGTAGCGATTTTAGTGTGGTAAAAACAGAGTTGTTCGACTTTTGGCAGTGTATTTTAGCTGATTTCTGGGTCTCTTAGGGCAAAAATCACAAAGAGAATCGTCTTAAAACGGCGCGAAGTGCCGAAAAATTTTACATTTCTTCTTTTGAAATGCAATTTCTTTCATTATAAATATATATATATAGAACATATAGAACACACAATTACTCATTTCGGCGCGATGCGCCGAAAAATTCTCGGGAATTTTAGACCTTTTTTTTGCAATTTTTGTCTTCCCAAAAATCTTTGTACATGTATATACCAAGGCGGTTCCGAAAAGTCTTTGTACATCAGGAAAAATCTTTGCCGAGTACAAAAAAACTGTGGTTTTGACTGCACTAAATCGATTTTACACTTAAATAATATAAAAATTGGTCAATTCTGGGCATTTTTGTATGGCTGACTTTTTAACGGGGATAATACCCCCTCATAACACCTTGGCAATGTCTCATATCGGCCCATCACCAGGACGGGCCGAACCAAAAGTTGGACGGGGCGAAGGGGTAACTTGGACAGGGCTATGTTTTGCACAGGTAGAAAATTTTTGGAGATTATTTAAAGAAATTCTAGATACAGTATATCATGATCAGTTTGCAAAACATGCACAGGAACCATCTTATTACACTGTTCGACACCTTTTTCATGGATGGACCCACCTTTTTTCAGTGACTGACCCACTGATTAAGCTGAACGACCCACCTTTTTCAGGCACGGATCCACCTTTTTTCAAGGACAGACCCACCTTTTTCAGTGTTCAGGGACCCACCCACCCTTTTGACTGGAAGTTGGACGGGGCGAACTGTCAGCCATTGCCCAGGTATGCCCCTCACCCCCTATGTGCATGTATCATAGTATCCAATTTTCGGTTTTTTAGGTACCCAATGTCCTAGCATTTTTCGTATATAACTTTGCTATGCTATCCGATTCTAGTGGTATTCGCCCTGATTATGGCACAAGCCAAGATACGATCAACTCATCTCCGTCGAATAAAACTCGAATATCAGGCATCAATCGGTTGTTTAATTCTCTATCTAACTTTCCTCGACGCTATTACGTAGCTCTTATGGCGTTTCTTGGGTTCTTTAATATATACGCAATGCGCGTTAACTTAAGTGTGGCGGTTTTGTATATAATGAACAATAGAACCATTAATTATTCTAACGGTACAACAAGCTTCGTAAGTTGATTTTTATTATTGTTTCATGTGGACAACATTGGAGACCAATTACTATTCCCTGAAACACTTATAGTTTCTTTTTATCCTTTCCTAAGCCTTAAAGTACGTGACTTGCAGCAGTTAGCTCGATAATTTTTATTCCTCTTAGGTGTAAAGTTTTCTCTATTTTCATTATAACTCGTAATGAAGATTTATTAATAATGAGGATAATTAATTTATTAATAATATTGATTCATTAATAATAATTTATTTGATTAATTAATAATTTTTTGATAATAATTTAATAATAAGCGGAAGATTTCGTTATTTGATAGCTTTAAAAGGAGTAAGGTAACTTAATGATTCGATCACATGAAGTATTCGGAATTCAGCACACAAAGATCACCTAAAATACTTTTAAATTGGTGCAGTGACAATACCTGATGTTTCCACTGGGAGGAACAGCGATTTTGGATGCTTTACACTGGTATAGAAAACCAAACATATTAAAAGTGCGGAGAATTAAATCTTTTCTAAATCGACAATTTTTGACTTATAATTACAAAATGGGCGTACGCAAGGGATGGGGGGCGGGGGGACGGCCGCCCTCCCCCCTATAGCCCAAAAATAATTTTGAAAAGGCAAGATAATGCATGGAAAATGATGGAGATTGTCATATTTTCATCGAAAAATCTCAAAATGTTCGGCGCTTGGCGCCATAGGATCACTATTTTCCATAATTGTGCCTCAAGCGTAGCCGAAAAAGCGTCATTTTTCATAGCAATTAAGAGAAAATAAAATTTTTTTCGAATGAATTTGATGAGCTTAATTCGAGCATGTTCGGAAAAGTCAGAAAATGCACTTTATTTTGTGCCCTGACGAACATATCCTGAAATATAGGGTCATAAGTTTTGGACCGCCTCCCATGAAAAATCCTGCGTACGCTCCTGCATACATGCAGATACCAATATATGCACACGGTCAAAAGTTCTGGGAGGGGGTAAACCGAGTTTCTTTCCTGGGAGGGGAAGAGGGGAGATGACAAATTTTAACGGCTAATTATGGCGCTAAAATGATGAGTTTATGTTGATTTTTTAGATATTTTTATCGTTCCTAACCCCCCTGTCACAACCCGTAAAAATGCTTTATTTCGTTGTATTTACTATTCTTGAATATTGGTGATTAAGTTTGTATGAAAACAAATGATAATAAGAATGATGGAATGAATTGGACTATCAAATATACTCAAAGTAATGGACAAAAAGAGTCTGAATGAATGACGGACAGAGTTCTACTCGAAAAACGCTTCAGATTGTACTGTTGGGCATCGTTTGGCGCTCTTTTATAATTCCAACAATAAGTTTTGGTCCGCAGATGGCTCTAGGGGGTTTACCTTTCAGAAGTTGTGTTAGGGGTAGGGGGATACCCTCCCCACATACCCCCAGTGTGCATGTGTGCATATACCTTTAAGAGAATTTCGCTAATATTTCCTCATTTTTTTGACATTGTGCACATATGACATAACATTTATAACACAATAAAATTCTTCATGCACATAATGAAGGTGAGGGTAATATTTCCTGAAAGTTCAGAAAGTCAGGTACTGTGCGGCGATTTTGAGATGGAACATTTTCTGCATTATTTTCAAGGGCAAAAGCAGTGATAATGTCAAAACTTTTCATTAAAAAAGCGCGAAAATTGATCAAAACAAATTGTGTCAAAATAGTAAAAAAATCTAAATTTCTTGTCATTTCGATTAATTTCTATAGTTTTGTGTTAAATAGCGATAAAATACAGTCATCAGTGACTAAAAACGCTAAAAAAATAAGGTATTACTACGTAAAAGTGTTTTATACAGGCTATTTTGACCATTTTTGTCATTCGATTTGCAAACAAAGCTTGAACGCAAAATTTATTGGTCTGGATTTCTGGGATTTAACCCCATGTAATTGTCATCATAGTTTCACAAGGTCGAATGTTCAGTGGATAAAATCCGAAATTTGGGACCAATAAATTTTGAGTTCGAGTCTTTTTTGCTGGTAAAATATGAAAAATTATTACATCCTATATGAAATGTTTTAATGTGGAAAACTGCATTTTAGTAGTTTTTATCTAATCCTGACTCGTTTCGTCACTTTTATCGGTAAAGAGATATAGAAATTTATCAAAAATTTGGACTTTTCAGATCACTTCAACTTAATTATTAAGCATTTTATGAGTTAACGAATTAGAAATTTACTAGTCGGTGCGAAGCATCAAAATTTTTTTGCCATCTTTGCTACTTTCGTCCCCAAAAATCATGCAGAAAATGTTTGATATGTAGTACTAAATCGTCTGACAGTGACTCGA
Source organism: Mermis nigrescens (assembly GCA_036768485.1). Lineage (NCBI taxonomy): Eukaryota > Metazoa > Nematoda > Enoplea > Mermithida > Mermithidae > Mermis > Mermis nigrescens. Next base: position 441,972 of record JAVLUZ010000542.1, read on the forward strand.
GTGTTGGACCTTAAGATAGGGGTAATAATACCCCTCTCACTCTGGGAACGTGTGATTGTCATGTCTAGAGTGGCAAAAAAATGGTCCATTTTATTCTCATTGCCTGATCACCTGAATAGTTTAAGATATCTGTGTTTGCAAGTACGTACGTACCTACATACATGTAACGGCTCGAAAATTGGAGGGGCGTTTCCGGCCATTTTTAGGAGAGGGGGGGTTAATGACCTCCAATTTTCAGCCAAAAAACGCCTGAAAACGGCCAAAAAACTCGATTCTTTCCAAAAAATGGGGGTTAGAAATTTTCTGGCTTTGGGAAGGATGGGGGACGTCCGACTTTGGATGGGAGAGCCCCCATCCCTTTTCTTACATGTATGCATACCTAGCGAGTCGAATGCGTAATAGTTGCTCTCTTTTGTAGATTCCGGCCACACTCCCTCATGTTACATCGACGGGAGTGGGCATGGCGTTAAGCGCTTTTTTCTATGGCTACATTGTGACTCAGATTCCTGGTGGGTGGCTGGCATGTCGATTTGGTGGAAAAAGTATATTCGGCTGCGGCGTCGCTTTAAGTGCTTTAGCGAGCCTGTTAACGCCATTGGCTGTTCATGGTGGTTTTGGGTTGCTTGTAGCTGTGCGCATTGTGCAGGGCTTTTTCCAGGTGATTACGTATATTATTTATAACGCGCGTATGGTTTTCAATGAATTTGGCGCTGAAAGAAATAAAATTATCTAGTCACGGAGATATGTAGGATACCGGAGATTAAAGTGTTTATTGGGCGAATTTTTGTAAAGTAGTCTTTACAATATTCTTCATGGGTGCCAGCAAATTTTTTAAATAGAGGGAAAATACCTACTATTGTCCATACCATGTCATCTAATCATACGTAGCGCGTTAGCGCGAACCTATAATAAACTTGGATATCCCTAACACCTGTGCACTTCCCTACAGCTATAACGGGACACATCTGGGAGGTGCGGTTTTTGAAAAGAAGGATAATAAAAAATTCGATGCGGGTGTATTTTGTTTTTATTTACACTGAATATTAAGGTTGTAAGAGTGTGTAAAGTATTTGCGTAACGTTATGACAAATATGAACTTTTGATGGTTTTTTAGCCACCTTGTACACAACTCAGTGTAAATGCCTCATATAATTTGATGGTATAGACTTGTAGAAAATCAAATATTCTCAATCATAATTTTTTTGTTTTTTAAATTCGCATTTGTTGTCTAGGGGGAGTGTAAAGAGTGCAAAAAAAATGCGAATGTAAAGACAGATTTTGGTCGCGTTTTTTACTTCTTTAGGTCTGTCAACAAATCCAGTCATGAGTCCCAGAAAATTTTTTCTGATAGAAATGTACTAGGACCCAAGGGCTACCTTTGGCTTACCTGTAAACTTTTTTACACTAAATACGGAGTTAGATACAGGGGTTTAAAGTTTACACTCTAGTGTATAGCGTAAAAACGGGTTTTGTCCCTCAGATTTTTCCGCCAACTTCTCCACTTGTAAGTCGGGACAAGTTGAATACAATAAAAGCAGTGTACATCTATAGGGCTACTCGTAGCAGCAAACCGCGTTTAATAAATTCAATATTGTGTTATTTCTGGAGGTGTAAAGTTCGAAATTAGGGTGTAACATTGAACGAAAAAACACGTTTTTTCCCTGTTTTAATTGGTCAATATCTCAAATCGGATGTGGAACAGAAGTATTTTACACACAAACGTACTACGATTCAAATGCTATAAATCGGCTCAAACCGAATTCATGTACACTCAATGGGGAGTTAGGTTAAGATCTTTAAAGTTTAAAATGTGATGGATCGTGGAAGAATACGTTTTTGTCACTTTTTTTGTCGTCCGGCTTTCTCTCCATTTAGAAGTCGGGACAAGTTGAATAGAATAAAAATAAAGAACTTTCTAAGGGGTACGTGTCAAAGCAAATTGTTTTATTTACATCAATATTAAGCTTTTTCGGGAGGTGTAAAGTCAAAAATCGGGGATCTTGAATGTGTTAATGTCTTGTTTTTTTCTTGTCAACTTCTCTGGTTATGAGTCTGGACATGATCACAAGTCTAACGTACGAGAGATCAAACGTCATACGTCACTTGGGCGCATTTGTTCACACTCAACGGTGGTGTAAAGTGGTTTACATCTAATACTTATTTGTCTTCAGACCATTGAGAAGACTTAATTTTTCTAATAAATATTGATCGTATGTAATATCAGAGTAATGTCAGAATTACGAATCAGACTTAAATCTTCTTTTCACTCGGTGGCTGTATAAAGTTTACACTGAGAAATAACTTTACTTCTAGAGCGTTGCAAAAGCGTCAATTTTTTCGAAATGTTTTATGTAAAGTGAGAATTACGAATCTGACTGTTAGTTTTCTCTACACCCTGTAGTTATGTAAAGTTTATACTATTCAATTATTGATGATGTGTACAGTTTAGACTGCAAATTTATTTTTTTCCAGAGCATTGCAATATGTGAATTCTTTTTAAAATGTTGCGTTAGGTCGGGATTACGAATCTGACTGCATGCTTTCTTAATACCCTGTAGTTATGCTAAGTTTACACTGAAAATTAATTTTAGTTCTAAAGCGTTGCGAAAGCTCAATTTTTTCAAAATGTTCTATGTAATGTAAGGGTTACGAATCTGACTGTAGGTGTTATTTGCACCCAGTAGTTGAAAGTTTACGCTGAAAACATTTGATCTGTTTTAATAAGGTAAAAGGTGATCATGTTTAAAAATATAATGCAGATATTCGTTCCGATAGAACAAAAAGGACGAATATACTTGGAATTGCGGATTATTGAAGACATAGAAGGAGGGGACTAGGAAAAGTCACCTATGCGTTTTGAAAAATCATAAGAATCTGCTAAAAGTCAGATTTCTCTAAGCAACGCAAAAATCGAAGTATATTCTGCGGCCTCTGAAAAAAGAAGGCGTCCACTCAAAATACTTTTCACTCGCGTTTGGTGAAGAGCTTGGAAGGAAACCTTGGCCTGTGTAAAGTAGCCGATTTAGCTTGAGATCAGCATCACATTTTCATGGCAATATTTAATCAATATTCAATTAAAAGGCTCAATAGGTGAATTGTGAAATTCTTATCATGCTGAATATTATGGCTCTGCAGTTACACATATTATGCTAACGTGATGAGATGATGTAGGTAGGTACACTTTCTCCTGCTTCAACATTTTACATATATGAGCTATTAAAATTTCCGCTCTATCGTTATGCACTATTGCATATATTTGCACGGTTATCTCGCTCATTCTTCTTGCGGCGTGTGTCCTAAATTCTTTGGTGCTAATCTGTTTGCGCATGTTTAATGCCTTACAGCACTCCGATACATTTGCAACAGCGTTCATTCGGACTTGTATTAAGTTAAGGTTAGTAAACAGATTGATTTGTCGTTTTCTTTAATAAGATGGATTAGTTTGATATTTTAAGAATAAAGTATCGTGTTATTTGTTTCTCAAACTGAGGCCACAACCGTACATGGGCAGCAAGAAAATTCTGGGGGTTCTGTTCTGGTCAGTGTTTTTTTTTGTACTCGGCAAAGATTTTTCCCGATGTACAAGGACTTTTCGGAACCGTCTTTGTACATGTACAAAGATTTTTTGGAAGACAAAAACTGCAAAAAAATTCTAAAATTCGCAAAAATTTTCGGCGCTTGCGCCGAAATGAGTAATTGTGTGTTCTATATATCTTAAAATGGCAGAAATTGCATTCCAAAAGGACAAATGTCAAATTTTCGGCGCTTCGCGCCGTTTCAAGACGATTCTTAGTGATTTTTGCCCTTAGAAACCCAGAAATTAGCTAAAATACACTACCAACAGTCGAACAACTCTGCTTTTTTACCGCACTAAAATCGAAACTGTACCATATTATAGTATCCAAAGATTTATAGGTACGAAATGTACAAAGATTTTTGGGAAGACAAAAATTGTAGAAAGGTGTAAAATTCCCAAAAATTTTCGGCGCTTCGCGCCGAAATGAGTAATTGTTTGTCCTATATATCTTTAAAATGGCAGAATTAGCATCTAGAATAGGATAATGTCAAATTTTCTGGCGCTTCGCGCCGTTTGGAGGCAATTTTTAGTAATTTTTGGCGTCAGAAACCCAGAAATTAGCTAAAATATACTACCGAAGATCTAAAAGCCTGTTTTACCCCACTAATATCGCTACTGTACTATTTTATAATACACAAAAATTTGCTTGTACAAAATGTACAAGGACTTTTGGGGACCATCTTTGTATACGTATAAACGGACCTTGTAAAAAAAACACTGGTTCTGGTTGGGTGAAATTACCAAAAATGGTACTAAAAATATAATTCTGGGGCCTACAGTAATCTGTGGGGGTTTTTCATCTTCTGGGGATGCAACTCCTCTAAAATCCCTTACGCCAACTTATGGCTAGAACTACATTCTGTAGGTCGCTGAATATACTTCGATTTTTGTGTTGCTTAGAGAAATCTGTTTTTAGCAGATTCCTGTGATCTTTTGAGCGCATAGGTGACTATTTCGTAGTCCCATTCTTTTATGTCTTTTATAATCCGCAACTCCAAGTATATTCGTCCTTTTTGTTCTATCCGAGCATTTCTCTTTGCTAGTTGCTATACACTTCATTGGAATTATAATAAGACGTCTTTGTCACTAAATCAGAACGGATGTCTTGGCTTTTAAAAAAACAGCTGGTTGAGGATACGGCTCGAAATTTTGGGTCGGAGGATTCCGAGCATTTTAAGCGAGAAGGGGGTAAAATACACTTTTTTTGGCAAAAAAATAACAAAAAGACACCTTAAAATAGGCAAAAAAAAAACGAAAATTTTAACTAAAAATACGAGGGGGTCGGAAATTGAGGCACGTCCAACTTTGGTTGTGGATCCCCAAACTCCCTCTTTTATGTATGGTTGAGGTGTTAAGAATGTTCAAATTTATATGTATAAGTATATGAAAGCATATTTAGGTACTTATTTATAGATTGATTTCATATAAATAGAGTTACCTAATTCTCTGTTTTGATCTTCGTGCAAAAATGCGAGTTTATTAACAGCTCACTCATGAATGACATCTGATCATCATAGATGCAATAGGCGAATGGATGTGTGGAGACTCGCCACGAGACATGTACGTGGGGAAGAGGGTTTAGGGTGTAGATTGTCTAAAGTGGAAAAATGGAAATTTTTCAAGGAAAAATGAGGCAAAATGAAGACCAAAAATGAATGAAAATCTAGAGTTTCCTTTAAAAGTGCTTAAAATTGACCAAAAAATGTTGATCATACTAGCTTTACGCTATTTTAGTATTTATACCAGTTTTTCAGGTCATTCTGGCCCAGAAAGCTAAATAACTGACCCTCCAGACCGGTTGTCCCTCCCAGATTGGTCATGCTGCGCATTTATACTCGCTGTCGCATGTAGTCGGAGAGACGCCGAGTGGTTAACAGTTAAACCTACGAATCGCAAGGTTCTAGGTTCGAATCCACGTTGACGCAGTTCTTTTCGGCAGGCCAACCCAGCCTTTCATCCCTCCGGGGTCGATAAATGGGAAACTGCACTTGTGTGGCGGATGGTAACAGCGTTCTGCGCAGTCACACTGGCCCCGTGACCCAGACTCGGTCTAATCAGACACGCTGGCCTAGGGCTGTGTATCGGGAAAAATAGGCACCCGCACCTACAGCAGAGGTGAATCAAGTAACTTCTTGCTACGGGATTTTACCTGTCGCATGTATACGTCATTCCCGAAAATCGAAATTTTTACCCTTCAGGTTCAACTTGCTTCTTGTGAGGCTTTTTAAGTGTTTTTAATATTTTCAGGGAAAAACTAGAAGATGAGCTAGCTGTCCTGGTAAAAATGATTAACTAAGTCACAAAGCTCTTGAGCTATCACATGTTCGTTCATCGAGGTTAATTTTACACATTATGCAATAATGTGTTATCTAAGTTAACTTTTTAATAATTAAAAACCTTATTTTCTTGCTTTTGAGGATTATTTTCCTTGCTTCTGCGTTCTCCAAACCTGATAAATGTATATGCTTTAATAAAGCGGTCTGATAGCGTGATTATTTATTCAGATGTTTATGTAATCTGTGCAATATACGAGTATGTAGCAGGTTTTTTGCACACTCTTTGTAGGGCGTTACATATCCCAGCATGCTGGCTTTACTGAGTCACTGGGCTCCATTAGAGGAGAAAACTATTTTGGCAACGATCGTGGTGGCTGGTATGCAGTACAATTTTTAACAGATATGTTCATTCTTGTATAGAAATATTCTATATCATATCCTACTCCGCGTTTAATATTGTATGCAAATGTGTGCATAATCGGCCCATGCACGTTTTGTGCATACATGTTACGGCTCGAAATTTTGGGTGGGTGTTCCGGGCCATTTTAGGGGGTTGGGTAAACTGCCTCCAATTTCAGGCCAAAAAAACACCTAAAAATTGCCAAAATATTCAATTTTTTTTACAAAAAATAGTGGTCTAAAATTCTCTGGCTTAAGGGGGGAATGGGGGACTAACAACTTTGAGTGGGGGATCTCACCCTGTTACATGTATGGTTGGTGTGTTTTCTGCCGCACAAAATCCGTAGGTAGGTACTGATATTTGGTACTTTGGCTTAAAAGAGCTCAGATCGAGATGAATTATGCAGCTGTGTACGGCTAGACTTTTTTGTTGTGTGGAATTCATTCCATTAGAAGATTCTTTTTTGCAGTTAAGCGCATTACATCAACTAGAAAAAAGGTTTTATTTCATAATCAAGAATTGATGATATTTGCTTACATTCTTGTCTTCTATCAATCAATCACCTTTACCTCTTCCTTCGTTAAACCAATCTTCTGCTTGTGCATTCAAAAGGTAAGGTAGAGCACAAAATATACAAAAGATAAGTTATTCTATTTTAAATAAGTGGCATAGGAAGCTTTCTATATTGACTCCTAGTCAAGGAACCACGCAGCAGAAAACAGTTTTATTGAAGTACTGATTTTTCATAATTCCGGTCGCCAAAAATTGTGGTTTTCAAAGCGGAATGTATTACAAGAATAATTAATCAAACAGGTTCAGTTGCTTTGGCAGAAAGCACTGAAAGGCTCGCTATAAACTCTTTTAAGTCCATTTCATTTATATTTAAAACAGATTTTCTATATTGCGATCCGTTTCATCAAATTTTTTGATCTAAAAACATTAGAGTTTAGACATGTCTGACTTTGCTCGCCAGATCAAATTCAAAATAATATCTAATCTACTTGTTTGTAGTGCAGTTGCTGTTCTCATTTAATTCTAAAACACAGGAAATTTTTTACTTGTTTTTGGCGAACTGTAATAACAGTGTCCTCCCAGCCTTATACGATTCTGGCTTCTTTTTCATATTTATTCCACCTATAGGTTATTAACATTGTATAAAATTCACCTGTGCATTTGTACACCTAAGTAGTGTGTATGTTTGTCCGCAGGGACGTAACCAGCCTGGGGGGCGGGGGGAGTCCCGGGCCCCCTCCCTCGAAATGGAGAAATATTTTTTATTTTTCACAAGGGTCCCCCAGAGGAAAAAATTATAAATTCTCGAAGTCTACTAAAAAGACAGCAAAGATGCGTTTCTAGCACACTTTTGAGCTACTTAACTCAAAATTTTTCGGCGCCTCGCGCCGGATTTCTTATTTTCTATCCTATTTCTTATCTTATAAGCCAAGATTTGACATAAAAATAGCGAATATGTCAAAAATTGTCGGCGCTTTGCGCCGATTTATTATTTTTTTCATCACTTTTCTCTGCAAAACCGCGAAATTAAATGCTAAGACAAGTATTTAGAAATGTTTTGGAGTCAAGCTTAACTTGATATTGAGAAATTAGTCGTACAGGTAGCTTAAAGGATAGATTTTTGATATTTAAGCTTGAAATCAAGCAAAATATTTCAAAATTTTTTTCTTCGTCATGGCATAGATCTCGTCGAGAAACGCTCAAAAATGCCATAATTTTCGCATATCATCTAACGGTTCTCGAGATATAGGACTTCAAAAATTTCGTTCCCCCCAAATAAAATCCTGGTTACGCCCCTTTATGTATGTAATGTAGTTACACACGATTGGCCACTTAAAAACCACTTTGTTTCTTGCATGTGTGCGCTGTGTAACCAGTGTTGTTTGTACTCGGCAAAGATTTTTCCCGATATACAAAGACTTTTCGGGACCGTCTTTGTTCATGTACAAAGATTTTTGTGAAGACCAAAATTGCAAAAAAGGTCTGAAATTCGCAAAAATTTTCAGCGCTTAGCGCCGAAATGGGTGATTGTGTTTCCTTGATATCTTTATAATGGCAGAAATTGCATTTCAAAAGGAAAAATGTCAAATTTTTCGTCGTTTCGCGCCGTTTTAAGACGATTCTTAGTTATTTTTGCTCTTAGAGACCCAAAAAATAGCTAAAATGCACTACCGAAAGTCGAACAACTATGTTTTTACCACACTTAAATCGCTATTGTACCATATTACAGTGCCCAAAAATTTGTGTGTACAAAATGTTAAAGATTTTTGGGAAGACGAAAACTGTAAAAAGGTGTAAAATTCCCAAAAATTTTCGACCGCGCCGGAATGAGTAATTGTTAGTCCTATATATTTTTGAAATGGCAGAGTTTGCATTTAGAATGGTAAAATATTAAAGTCGGTGCTCCGCGCCGTTTGAGACAATTTTCAGTACTTTGGCGTGACAAACCCAGAAGTTAGCTAAAATACACAACCAAAGATCGGAAACCCTTTTTTACCACACTAAAATCGCTACTGTACTATATTAAAGTACACAAAAATTTGCATGTACAAAATGTACAAAGACTTATAGGGACCATCTTTGTACATGTACAAACGGACCTTGTACAAAAAAAACACTGTGTGTAAGTACCCTGATCTCCAAAGTTTTGTAATTAGAAAAATCTCCTGTACGAGCCTCATGATTAGCCACTTAGTTGATTTTATAAAATCCTTTGTCTTAGGCAAAAATAGATCAGTCAAAACTTAAAAAAAAACTAGCTAAATCTAAGTGGGAAGCAAAAAACTATGGGAACTGAAAAACCAGCTTTAAACAGTCACGTTATATCCATTGCTTTCAGCAGACATTTCGTACCAATAGTTTACTGGACTTACATATGTAGCTAATCATATTGTGAAAAAATTTTCAGTTTTTATCGACTTTTCCTTTCATTATATCGGATTTTTATTAAATTTTTTTGTCGAAATTTTAGTAAAAGTTATCTAATTTTCGCGAAGTAAGCCACTAATTGGCAGAAACTAATCGAAATAAGCTTTTTTCACATTCCCTCCTACACAAGCAACTGATGCAAAATGGCGCAACTTTGACAGCAGCCTGGTGCAATTTTTTCCCCAATTGTGCAATTTTGACAGCAGCTTACAAACGACCTGACGCAAGAATTGAAAAGATTCTGACATTTATGAATACGGGTAGAAGTACCGACTCACAAAAATGCACAAAAAGGAGCGATTTTGCGTAACAAAGGAAAATTTTATCTCAAATTTATGAATAATCTAAAAAGCTCAGACTTCAGTCGTGATCTATGTGGTATAGTTCTTTCCAGGCCCGTATCCAGGGGGGGTCGACCCAACCCCCAAATATGAAAAAATGTTTGTTTCTCCCAAAGGTCCCTTAGAGAAAAAATGAAAAATTGGCGAAGTGCATCTGAAACACCGCCAAAATAGGTTTTCATTGTACTTTTGAGCTAGTAAACTCAAATATTTTCCGGCGCTTCGCGCTGGATTTATTGTTTGTATATAGTTTTGCCTTCTAAACCGCTAAAAATCGCTAGTTATGACATGGGTAACATGGAATTTTCACGGCGCTCCGCGGTGTCCCGCTTAAAACCGCTCAAATTTGAACTCGACATGCAGAATATGTCAATTTCTTTCGGCGCTTGGCGCCGAATTATCCATTATCTGTATTGTTTCTCTTTGTAAAGCACAATGATTTAGTACAAAGGCAAGGGATAAGAAATAATTCGTCGATCAAGTGATGAGAAATCAGCTTAAATGATAAATTTGCTGCATATCAATATGAAATAAAGTGGAAAATTTTTAAATTTTCAAGAAATTTTTCTTCTCCATTGTATAGAGCTCGCCGAGATACGCTCAAAACTGCCTTTATTTTCGCCTATCTCCAAATGGTTCTCGAGATATCTGGCTTCGAAAATTTTCGCCTCCCCCTCGAAATAAAATTCCGATTACGGGTCTGGTTCTTTCGACATTATAATATCATAATTCATCTCTGTCTAACTGAGAAAAGGGGTGCTTTTTAACCCCCGAATCCGCTGGTTCTTTAGAGGCAAACAGTCACTATATACGTATTATGCATACACGTCAGTGATCGTACGGGGACCCCGACCCCGACCCCGAAAAGCCCCGGCCTAAACCCCGACCCCCGACCGGGGGCATGATTTTTCGAGTCAGGGTTGAACCTTTTTCGGGGGTGAAATATAGCATTTTATTTGTTGGTACATAGAAGAATTGTATAAATAGCAAATAAATTCGGAACAAGGACGATTCATTCATCAGCAAAATTAATATGTTTTAGTCGACACTCGCGATATTTCATAAAAAGTCATACATGTTCGCATATTTTCCATTATGAAGTGCGCCGAAATTACTGCGGAATCACAGGCGTAGCCGGGGAGGGAAATGGAGGCACATGCCCCCACGGAATTTTTCAGAAATTTTGTTGATTTTTCTGGCGCAATGTGTCCAGAACATTGAATTTAAAAAGCACAAACGTCAAAATTTTCCGGCGCTTCGCGCCAAGTCATTATTATTTATTGTTATACAGATCCAATGAATTTAAAAGCTTGAATCTGTTAAAATAATCCAGCACTTCGCAGCAATTTAGTGATTTAATGCACTATTAGTTCATTGAATGAAACTGCACATGCTTGTTGAACATAATAGTAAAAATGCGAAAATGTTTGCGTACCAATTTATCTATTCTCTGCTTTGTTCATCTTTCTTTACAAGGACACATAATTTTATTTTAAATGAAAGGAAAGGCCAAATTTTCTTGTGTGTTTTCGCATTTTCTGTTTTCTGAACTAGTTAATAAGAAGGCCACAAATGGGCCTGAAAATGGTAAGAACAAAATTCTCATTGATACATCGTTCAATGACTTATTGGTTGCGACCCATTGCTGCGCTACATACTTAGCAGAGGTCGAAAAACGCATTTCAGCTCAGAAGTTTTGTGCAGTGTAGGTGTTCATCAATTTTAAATTTTTTTTCGGACTTAATTCAGAACCGAGATTTTGCCAATTTGCGAAAATTTTAACTTTACTAATTAAAAATTAGAGTGCTTTTCTACAAAATTTTCGGGGGTTCTGCTCTGACTTCGCTGGTGGCGCTTGAGCGCGCCACCCCAGACCCCCAGCCGTACAATCTCGTTCTACATGTTGAAAGAGATTTTTAGGAGGATAGAAAAGGTAAAGGGATCAGGAATTTTTGAAAATTTTTGCGCCGCAATGAGTTCATCTGTTCTGTGTGATTTAAGCGGTATAAATTGAGTTTAAACAGTAAAAACGTCAAAATTTTCTTGCGCTTAGCACCGCCGATTATTGTCTTAGGGCGGTAAAATATGACTGAATTTCTTGATGCTTTGTGGCACTTATAATTTCCGAACTGTTTGACAATAAAAAGGCGTAAACTCTACATGAAAATGGTAAAAATTTCGAAAATTTTCGGCTCTTCGCGCCATTGGCTCCTCTACAATCAGTGCGCTATAGAAAACCGTTATGAAAAAACTGTGGAAGAATACGAAAAAGCGATAGCGATTAGTGATTAAAATTGGAAGTAATGCTAAATAGCTAAAACCATGCTTGAACTTGGAATGAAAATAAAATGTTGAACATAACCACCTTTATTAGTATGCTCTACAAACAAGTGAAGGTATCGTTTTTATCCTTTTCAAATTGGTATGTAATCATGCAATGTTAATTGTTAATCTTCAACTCCGACCCCGACCCCGAAAACCGGGGTTTTTCATCCCCGACCCCGACCCCGATCGGGGGGTGAAAATCTGACCCCGTACGATCACTGATACACGTAGTTTCGTTTTGCTTGTTTATAGCTTTATTCATGTACATAATAACGTAACTGCAGGTTCGCAATTCGGGACAGTTATAGCTTTGCCATTAAGTGCTGCGTTGGCTGATGCGTTTGGATGGTCTACTATTTTCTACTTTTTCGGTAAATTATTTTCCTTATCAGTATTTTATGCATAGTTTCCCAAGGTCGAAAGTTCAGGGGGTGAAATCCCAAAATTTAGGACCACTTAATTTAGAGTCTAGCCTTTTTTGCAGGTTAAATATGAACAATGGCTAAAACATCCAATATAGCAGGTTTTGATGAGAAAACCTGCGTTTTTAACTACTTTTTGTCCCATTCTGACTCGTGTGCGGAAAGTTGCTCGCTAACAATTGCTCGAGAACAATTGCTCGCCAACAATTGCTCGCCCAGCAATTGCTCGTCCAGCAATTGCTCGCCCAGCAATTGCTCGCCCAGCAATTTCTCGCCCAGCAATTTCTCGCCCAGCAATCGCTCGCCCAGCAATTGCTCGCCCAGCAATTGCTCGCCCAGCAATTGCTCGCTCAGCAATTGCTCGCTCAGCAATTGCTCGCTCAGCAATTGCTCGCCCAGCAATTTCTCGCCCAGCAATTGCTTGCGCAACAATTGCTCGCTCAGCAATTGCTCGCCCAGCAATTGTTCGCCAACTATTGTTCGTCAATTATTGTTCGCCAACAATTGCTCGCCTAGCAATTGCTCGCTAAATGATAGCTCGACGAACAATTGCTCACTTAACAATTGTTCGCCAATCACCAACAATTGCTAGCCGAACGATTACTCGCTGAGCGATTGCTCGCCAGTGAATTGATCACATGGGAATCGCTCCCTAAGCATTGTTGCTTCTCATTTCTTCGAATCAGTAATTGTCATTCTGTATTGGAATCATATACGCTATAAAGATGGAACTGCGTTCCTTCCAAAAATCGACCATTCCCGGATTTTGTAATGATCCGGTCTGAACAAAATTGTGTAATTAAGTACAATTTAGTTCTGCTGTGATCGGGAAAATTTCCGACTTGAATTACTTTGCTTCAATGATCAGCTTGTAAGTGATCGAACGAATTAAAAAAACTTAAAAATGCATTTCTCGACTAATCACAGGTGATTGGCGAGCAATCGCCTGGCAGTCGACTTTATTGAGTGCATTAAAACTGAAAATAAAGATTGAACGAATTAAAAATCATTTTAGTACACTAAAAATGAATACTTTCAAATTGAAACTACTGCTTCTTCTCTCTCCTACCAAAAACGAAACAATCTGTACATAGATAAATGTATGAGCGCAAATGCATGCAACATCACAGCAAAACTGAATTGTACTTAATTATACCATTTTGTTCAGGCCAGATGATTACAACATCCGGGGCGGTCGATTTTTGGATTTAACACACCTTCCATTTTTATAGCGTGATTCCGATATAGAATGACAATTGCTGATTCAAATAAATGAGAAGCAACAATGCCCAGGGAGCGGTTCCCATGTGATCAATTCACTGGCTAGCAATTGCTCAGCAAGTAATCGTATGGCTACAATTGTTGGTGATTGGCGAGCAATTGCTGGGCGAGCAATTGCTGGGCGAGCAATTGCTGGGCGAGCAATTGCTGGGCGAGCAATTGCTGGGCGAGCAATTGCTGGGCGAGCAATTGCTTGGCGAGCAATTGCTGGGCGAGAAATTGCTTGGCGAGCAATTGCTGGGCGAGCAATTGTTGGCGAGCAATTGCTCTCGAGCAATTGTTGGCGAGCAATTTTCCGGTAATCATGCTGACTGAGTTCGTCACTCTTTTAAGTAGAAAATATAAGAATTCATCGAAAATTTTGTTTTTTAAGATAATTTCAAGTCCATTCATGTATTTTATGGGTAAACAAAACAGAAATGTATTAGTGCGCCGAAAAAATTTCAATATCTCCGCTGCTTTTGTACCCAAAAATCATGCAGAAAATGTTTGATAGCTCAAAATCGTCTGACAGTGATTCATGTCTCGGACCATGAGGTGGGGGTAATACCCCTCACTCCTATGGGAATGTGTGATTCTATCACACATTCCCATAGGTAGGTGAGGGGGTATTACCCCCACCTCAGGGTCCGAGACTTGAATCACTGTCGGACGATTTTGAGCTATGAAACATTTTCTGCATGATTTTTGGGTGCAAAAGCAGCGAAGGTATTAGAATTTTTCGGCGCTTCGCGCCGACTAATACATTTCTGTTTTGTTTACACATAAAATACATAGAATGGACTTTAAAATGATCTGAAAAGTCAAAGTTTCCGATGAATTCTTATATTTTTCACTTACAAGAGTGACGAAACTAGTCAGAATGGGACAGGAAGTAGTTAAAAATGCAGTTTTTTACATTAAAACATGCTATATAGGATGTTTTAGCTATTTTTCATATTTGATATGCAACAAAGGCTAAACTCTGAATTCAGTGGTCCTAAATTTTGGGATTTCACCCTCCCTGAATTTTCGACCTTGGGAAACTATGGATTCTATGCACAGGATGATGGATGCTTTGTAAGAAATAAAATTTTTTCGTAGCTTGAATCACCAAAAAACGAAGTAATCGGAGTTTTAAATACGAAACTCGATATTACCTGATGCATAACGTATTGTACTTCTAAGAATGTTTAGTTCGCTCTTCAGAAAAATTTCTGAAGCGAGAATCGGATATTTTGCTTCAGTTTTATTTATTAATTTGATTTTATCATGACTTCAGTCTGATTTCAGGTGTAAAAGTTATGAAGAAAAATTGACGATGTATTTTTGGCACATTTTGTAATCTTTGTTATCATGCTACTTTATATTGCGTTTTGTTTTTTAGTCTAATCTTGATTCGAATCAGCTCGGCATGTTTTTAAAATTTGCATTTTGTCATATAGCCGCTTGAAAATCTGGTCAAATTTCAAATCTTTAAATCTTAAATCAATCGATTGAATTTGCCTTTCTCAACTTGTAGCTTGCTCCGAAATAAAAGTGAAAATTAGATAATATCTATCTCCCCGGCCATTCTTAGGGAGGTGGGGGGGGGGTAAATGACCCCAATTTTATGTCAAAAACGGCCAAAAATCGCTTAAAAACGACCAAGAAATTAATTTTTCATAAGAAATCGGGGGGGGGGTTTAAGATTTTTTTGGCTTTGGGAGAATGGGGGACTACCAACTTTTGGTGAGGTATCCCCCATCCACCTATTACATGTATGCTAAGAAACACATTTTAATAGGCAAACAAGATGCAACAGAAAGGTTTTATGTAGACGTCTCGAATATTAGTGATATTCGTAACTGATACTGTGATGCGATGAGTTACGATATTTTTGTTTAAAGTTTTCTACTTCTATGAAAAATTGGTGTCTTATGTACTTTTTTTGTGAATTTTGACGTACAAGCTACATGCAGATTGAGAGATTTTCCTAACGTGACTTACATATTTTGCGAGATCAACTTCGTGTGAGAGTTTCTTTAATTATTTAGCCAGTTATGTCATCGAAAAAATGTCCTTGGACTGAAGCATAAAAATTTTAATTACCTATCTGTCTTACGATTTGTCGTTTTCCTCTTAGGCTTCGTAGCATTGTTTTGGACATTATTTTGGCTAATTACGGTCGGTGAAACTCCATATGCCGACAAAAAGATTGGCAAGGACGAATTGATGTATATTACAAGCAGCGTTGGTTATACATTCGAACAAGTGAAAGTGAGTTCAAAAGATCACAGATTAGCACGAAGTCGTCAGCAGACATGCACGTGGGGGATTTGTGGTCTAGACCCCTCTAAAATGAAAAATGGGAAATTTTTAGGGGAAACGAAATAAAATTAAGGCTAAAAATGGATGAAAATTGTAAATTTTCTTCAAAAGTGTCTCAAATTGACGAGGAACTGTGTAATAACGTACTATTTTAGCGCTTAAACCAATTTATTAGGTCGTTTTGGCCCAAAAAAGCTCAATTCGTGAAACTTCCTGACACATTTATATCAGCCCCATCAGTTGTAATGTTAAGATCGACTATTCAAACTCTAAAAATTAATTATATAAGCCATTTTCTCCTATTTTTTCCATTGTACTTACCATATGCACGTGCACAGATATATTATATATGACCGATCTGGGGTGCAGAGCAAATTCAAAAAAATATGGCAAAATTATGAAAAATTTGGTAAACCGTTTTGCGGTAATACCATCTTAAGTGGAACATTATCGTTTTATACCGTTTGGTAATATCTTACGAGTCTTTATTTATTTTCACCGATTTCCTTATTATTTAAATACACTGCATGTCATTTGAAATTATTATTAAGCGCATGCGTTTTTAGACACGTGGCCCTGTTCTTCTAATTTTGTTGTAAGAGCATGCTGTGAACTTTATTGCCTGGTTGTGATGCTTAATCTTCCTTTCCTGCTGAGTAGCTTTTTCATTGTTTACTCTTAGTTGTTGCACGATTCTTTGTCGAATGTTGAAGAAAACGGACCTGATCATCTATTGAATCGCCGTAAAAATCGTAACAGGCTATTCGCTAGTGTCGTTTTTAGTCAAGTAAATAGGTATGCTGCTTGATCGTAAATAAAACGGCAGTGCTTTACTCAATGTGTTTCCAGTTTAGAAAAATGTGAGGGTACCTTCAGCACAGTGCTTTTTTGTACAAGGTCCGTTTGTACATGTACATAGATGGTCCCTTAAAGTCCTTGTACATTCTGTACACACAAATTTTTGGGTACTATAATATGGTACAGTAGCGATTTTAGTGTGGCAAAAAACAGAGTTGTAGTGTATTTTAGCTAATTTTTGGGTTCCTGAGGGCAAAAATCACTAATAATCGTCTGAAAAAAAATTTGACATTTTTTCTTTCGATATGCAATTTCTAACATTATAAATATGTATATATCGAACACACAATTACTCATTTCGGCGCGAAACGCCGAAAATTTTTGCGAATTTCAAACCTTTTTTTTTCAGTTTTTGTCTTCCCAAAAATCTTTGTACATGTACAAAGACGGTCTCAAAAAGTCTTTTGTACATCGGGAAAAATCTTTGCCGAATACAAAAAAACGCTGCTTCAGCAGGTCCGAATATTTTTTTGTCTTTTGTTTAGTCTCTAATTAATTAAAGACGCATAAGGTCAGGGTGGCCAGGGAGTGATGAAATCGAGAACGTGTTGTAAGGGAGGGGTGAAATTCGGGATTTTCACAACAGTAAGTTGGGCTTATCGGGCATTTAAGGCTGAAAATGCCTTAAAATACACTATTTTTGGCTGAAATCACTTGACAATAACTAACCTTCTGACTCTTCAGCGAGGGTACCCTCCCTCTCTCCCCTCCCTATGTGCATGTACATATGTAACTGACGATGTACATAAGGCCGTATTTAGGGGGCGGCCTTGGCCGGAAAAAAATTTTTGAAAGGTGAAAACATGGAAAAATTGAATGTCTGTGTCGTGAAATCTTCAAATTTTCAGCGCTTTGCGCCGGATTTGAAGTAATTTTCATCATTTTGACCCAAGTGCGACCAAAAAATCACACGTTAAGCCTTCTTAGTAGAAAAATTCTCTTAACAGTTCGTATTTTATGATCTTACTTATTGGATAGAGCATGTCAAAAAAGGTTGAAAAACGCGGCTTTTGCGAGCTATCCCGATGAATTTTCCGATATATAGACCATTTAATGTAGGGTCCGCTCCCATCGTGGCTGAATCCTGAATGCGAGCCATATTAGGAACTATTCAGTCAAGTGGTCAATTTATCGAACGGCTTTTTTTCCTTTAGAAATATCTCCCTAGCCCAATGTGCATGCAATTCATTAGAGTAATTGTCATTGATTCGACATGTCCGCATAGGAATGTCTGTTTCCAAATTTATGACTTAGGATAATATTATTAATTCATATGTAATTTTTTCAATGTTGGTTGTTTTACTCCATAAAATTATTCCCCTGTACCAACTTGCCCGTATATAGTCTCTTGCATGTTAGCACAGAAGGTTTCCATGCTTCAAATCGTGATTTTCTCACTTTTTTATACTATCTACCTCAGAAATTTCTTACGCCGTTCATTCTTTCCCAAAAAACTTTTTCCATATTCAAAACATAGCTTAACAACGTGTTAGTGGAAATTCGTCCTAATCGGTTCGCCCCCTCCTCTCTGTTCACCACAGCCCCCCACATTTATTTTAGCGCAATTCGCTTCTTCCTCAGTTCGCCTCCATTTATTATCCCTTACAGGCACGTAGCTGGCCGTCCTATTTTGGGGGGACCAACACCTGGTTTTGGGGGGACTAAGCCCAAAAAGACCAAAAATAGCACAAAATAACGTTTAAAAAGTCATATTTTTCCGATTTTTCTGAATTTCGGGGGGGGGGTCCGAGCCTCCCATTCCCACCAGAGATACGTGCCTGATCCCTTAGAGAAACCGATGAGAAGTGTTTGATCTATGCACAGATCTAGTGCGCTGCCTGCGTGTAACGCAAATTATTTTTCATTTCTGCTCTTACCTCTATACTATTTCAATTCGAGCAGCTAACGGGTAGGTACATAACTGCGGAAACATAGTCTTCAAAATGTGTACATCAAAAGATGAAGAATATGAACATTAGTCAAGCAAATTCAGAAATCCTTCAAATCGTTAGTAATTAGCAGTGGATCTGTATAAAATTTGATGCTCTGAAGAATTCTTATATGCTGCCAGACATTGTCGACAGGTGCGGAACTTTTGTTGAAAAATAAAAAAATATATAAAAATGGGGAAATGAGAATTTTTTTAAAAAGTGCCTTTTGTAATTTGTAATGTGTAATGTAATGTGTAATGTGTAATGTTTTTCTAAAGTGCCTTTTTATGTTGAAAAACGCCAGATATGCGTCAAAAACTACATTCTTAGGTGTTTCTGACGACGCCTTTTCTTTCTAAAACACTATAAACAAAAAATTTCGAATAAATACCTAAAACTTTAGTAAATCGCACAAAATATACTTAAAAAATTAGTATATGGCACAAAACGCCAAAAATTTGACACTTTTGTACGAAAGGGTAGCCAAAAATGCTTTGAAAAGCATCTTTTCCACGAATTTTTTCAGAAAACCAAAAACTGTGGGTGAAAATATTTTTGCAAGGGGCTGAGGCCACAAACTCCTCCAAATGATGTATGCATGAAACCAGAAAACTTTCTTAAACTAGATACTTTCGTAATATTCATTTAGGTTTACTTAGTTTTTAATTTGAAAAAAAGAACGGCTGTGTTTGTTCGAAAATGAGCTTCGCATATACTAGTGAAGATGAAATTAAATGCCGAATGCAATCAAACAATATTTCAGCAGACAGAATTCCTAATATATTGTGCTTGCAAATCAACTATATCCTTAGCCTTTTTTTATTATATTCAATACATTTTTATATCGTATGTTTCGTCTCCCCTCTACTATGTATGTACATATTCAGACATGTAATAGGGGTATGGGGTCATACATGTACAGCATGGGAATTCTGGGGGGGTGTCAGGCCCAAAAAATCTTTACAATGTGTCTTTTTTAGCTAAAAAACGATGGGTTTGCGTCAAAACACTGGTTTTTTGACGTTTCTGACAATGCTTGTTCTTTCTAGCACATAAAAACGTGAAAAATTGAAAAAAATAGAAAAAATCGTGTGAATTGAACAGAATATAGTTAGCAAAAACTTTGTATATGGCGCTAAGTGCCGAAAATTTGAGATTTTGGAGCCAAAAATGAGCTAATAACGCTTAAAAAGGTACACTTTTTACAACTTTTACCAACTTTTTCAAAAAAATCGACTATTTTGGGGGTAGGTGTCGCAGTCCTTTTGTGGGGGATGAGGGAATCCATTCCAAAGATGGTCATCCTCTCATACCCCAAAAAACAGAAACTTTTTGATCCCTTTGATTTTTGAAAATTTTGCGATTTTTGACCGTTTTTAGGTGTTTTTTTGGCTGTTTTTGGCCAAAAATTGGAGGTCAATTACCCCTTCCCATAAAATGGCCGGGACCCCCCTCCCAGAATTTCGAACGTTACAGGTATGTACCTATGGATCATACATGTAACGGCTTGAATTTTGGGTGGGAGTCCTCGGCATACATGCACAGCATGGGAATTCTGGGAAGGGGTGAAATTATAAAGTGTTTTTTGGGTCCAAAAATGGCAGGTACGCGTCAAAAACATCGTTTTCAAACTTCTCTGACGATGCTTTTTCTTTCTATAGCAAAAAAACACAAAAAAATTCAGAAAAAATCAAAAAAGTTGGAACAAATTGGACAAAATATAGTCAAAACATGAGTATAATGGCGCGAATCTCTGGAAATCTGGCACTTTTGAGCAAATACATAGCTAAAAACGCTTAAAAAAGCATCTTTTCTACAAAATTTTCGAAGATTTTCGGGGACTTTCGGAAAATCGCTAATTTCGGGGCGGGGTTGAAAAATTTAGCGGGGAGGGGGTGAAAATTCTTCAGGGGACTTCCAAGATTATGCGGTCCCCGACCATTTTTAGGGGTGGGGGTAAATGACACTCATTTTTTGGATTAAAAACGGCCAAAAAACACCTAAAACGGCCAAAAAATTCAAATTTTTTTCCCAAAAACTGTGGGAGGGTCGAAAATTTCCTGCTTTGGTGATGGGAGGACGACCAACCTTGGGTGGGGAATTCCCTCATCCCACTGTTTTATGTATGGTATGCATGCTTTTACATTAATATTTGATTTGCTTTCCTGTTTTGCTATTTCGACATAATGCTCTGTTAAGACTCCATTACCGCCGTGGAAGAAAATTTTAACATCTGCGCCAGTATGGGCCATCGTTGCTTCACACTTTTGTGAAAATTGGGGTTATTACATAATGCTGACCGAATTGCCGAATTATTTGAATTCTGTCTTCAAGTTTCCAATTACTACGGTTAGAAAGAATTTGTGGGTTTGATTCAATGCGTGCGTGCAAAGTTTATTGAATAAAAGGCGATATTATCATAGATAGCGCGCTAGCGCGTACCTATAATATATATACTTGGGTACCCCTAACACCTGTGCACCCCCTACAGCTGTAACGAGACACTTCTGTATTGTGCGGTTTTTCAAGATAGATACTGAAAAAATTCGCTGCCCGTGTTTTATGTTTTTTTTAAATCAATACCGGGTGTGTCGGGTGTGTAAAGAGCGTGTAAAGTTTTACTGTAACGTTATAACATATACTTCTTTAAATTTTGGACGGTTACCGAACTTTCTAACTCAGTTTTGCAATCTTTTTAACTGGCTTTTTTAAAATGTGGGCAATAAAGTAAGCTCGAAAATATTTTTTCATTTTTTCGAAAAGTGACGTATCTCCAGAGTGGCAGTGTAAAGAGTGTAAAGAATCGGATGGTAAAAAGACACATTGAGTCAATTATGGTGTGTATAGTTCGAAATCAGGGGTGCAAAACGGGCGAAAAAAGACGTTTTTTCCCTCTTTTGATTGGTAAATATCTCAAAAATTTACGATTCAAAGGCTGCAGACTGGCTCAAACCGAATTTCTTAACACTTAATGGGAAGTTAGGTTCAGATTTTTAAAGTTTACAATGTAGTGGATGATGGAAAAATAGTTTTTGTCCGTTTTCTTGCTTGCTATTCTCTTTGTTAGAAGTCAGGATAGGCCAAATAGAATAAAAAGAGCACTTTCTAAGGGTTTTGTGTCACAGCAAATTGCTTTGATTTATATCAATATTTGGCTTTTTCGGGAGGTGTATAGTCAAACATTGGGTGTGTAAAACGTGTTTCTGTCTTGTTTTTTTCTGCCAACTTCTCCGATTATGAGTCTGGACACGATCGCTAGTCTAAAAATGTACCAAGAATTAAACGTGATACGCCAGTTGGACGCGTTTATTTACACTCAACAGTACTGTAAAGTGGTTTATATCTAATATTTATTTGCCTGCAGGCCGTTGTGTAGACTAAATTTTTTCATAAATATCAAGAGTTATGTTAGAATAACGAATTCGGCTAAAATCTTCATACTCTGTGGTTGTGTAAAGTTTTCACTGGTGTAAAACGGGGGTGTGCGTACTCAATGGAAAGGCACCTGAGCTCCCATGCCTCAATCGCATTGCATAAGTACAGTCGAATGCGAGTAAATTCTAACAATTTAATAAGTAAAAGAACAATTACATGAACTGGCGAATAAAAAGGGGGAGAAGGTTGAGTAGCCATTGAGTTGAAATAAACGTGATTAAATTGAATTAAAACGGGGAGTTAAATCAGTCTAGAATGAGGGGTTACACGATGAGTTGAATGGTGGGTGAATGGTGAGTGAGTACGGAGCGTGCCTATGAACGCACTCGGAAATCCACTAAGCCCGAAAACTTTCGCTATTGAAAATGAACCGCCAAAATGCTTGCGCACCGTATTTTTATAGTGGTGAGTTTTAGAGGTTGGGCCAACGAAAAGTATTGACAACGTGTTTTAAGCAATTCACATACTTCTGGGGGCGGGCCAGCAAAACGATAACGGAAACGGACTTTATGCGTTTTAGGTAGCTCGAATGTAGAAATATGGCTCAGAGTATACTGTGGGAGTTAAGCGTGCGGTTTGAGGGTTGGGCCGACAAGAAGCATTAAAACATGTTTCGTGCATTTCAATTAGCTTGAGCGTAGAGATGTGGTTTAGAGCATACTGTATGGCCTAAAAGTTCTCATGACCAAAAGTGGACGTGGCGGCGAGTTGGCGGGCCTAGCTATCAAAAATATGATTTTATCTAAATGCATTTACGCGTATCTGTGAGAGAAAGCATTTTTTGTGGTATTGAGGTTTACGTACTTTCTATTGAGGTTGAGTTTTTTCGGAGAACAAACACGGCAAACTGATTGACGCTTCGAACCAAAAATAAGATTTTGAATATTTTTATCGGTGTTTATGGAAATAGGGGATAGGTTGGGGTGGTCAAATGGCGTCGAGTTTTTACATAAAAAACTGAGTTGAGAATTAGAAATGAGGTTCGGAAAATGCGTGTTAAATGTAAACGTTGGAAATAACAGCAAAGAGAGTAGGTATAGTTGGATTCAGATAGAGAGTAATTAAGTAAATTAAAACGGCATTACATTTCTTCCCCTGTTTTTCTTTTTTTTTTTTGACGGAGGTAGGGCTACTCATCCTTACGTTTCAAGGAACAAGAATAACTAAACACAAAAATGATTCACTTATCATTCGTTGCGGGGCATCCGGCGTTCTTGTAGGCGAGTGGTGGCGGCATGCGAGCTTTTGAGGCTCCTGGTGGAACGCGTTGTACCATACGAGTGGCAACATAGTTGCCTAAACGATTATACAATAATTCGAAATATTGCGCGTCGACGTGGCCAAATCCCTGCACGAGTAGGTCGTAGGTGGCTTCCATGAAGGTAGCATATCGCTGGTTCGACCACATGCGATTCGGCGGGAATGTAGACGAGATGTTGACTTTGATCGTGGCGAGAAGCTCGGAAAATTCAGCTTCGATATGTTGCTGACGTTGACCTTTGGGGACCATCTGAGACGCGCTGGACAGCTGGCGTGGTGGGGCGATGTTCAGGGTCAAGAGACTTTGGGGGCGCTCTGGAGTGGTTTGGGTCGGGCGGATGGTTGGGCTTCATCCAGGTTAGGAGGCTGGGGGTCCGTGGGAGTCTGAGTTTCGCTCGTTTTGAGTCGGTAGGTGAGCACTAGCGGAAACCCATGGTTTTGCGATGATAATTCGACGTTGGCCAATACGTCGAGTGTGGCGATGATGCGTCGAACTCCCGCGACGTCAATTGTAGGATCAGAGAATGTGTAATCCCACGGCGATTGGCCGAAGTAGAAGCGACTCGCTTCGATGATGTTTGTCGGGTGTTTGTCGTTTTTCTAGTTGAGCGCGAAAAGGACTTCCACCACGTCAATCGTTGCGCCAATTTTCTGCAGTGAGCGATCGACAGCTGTCAGGCGCGCAATTTCGTGGGCCGAGTTAAACCAGATTGTGACGTTTTGACGCTGGAGAAGGAATTCGGTAAGCAAAGCCGGAATGCCTTTGAGCTGCTCCAAGTCGAAAATTACCAGAAACCCGTTAGGTCGCAGCACGTAAATGAAATCGATTGAAACGTCGTCTGGGTTGGTTGTGCGCTTACCCGTTGCGATTCCAAAAACGTTGGAATAGGCGCCTATTGAATCAGTGAATATGCAAAAAGCCGTGGCGCAAGTGATCTTCGAAGGGCAGAGGTACGAGCTGATGTCGAATGGGTGGCGGTGGAATTGAGTTGACCATTGGTCGTAGAAGGGGCTGAGAACGTCGTGAGGCGATTGGGGGCTGGAGGGCGTGGTATTTTGAGCGCTTTTAAATGATTTTGATGTGGGGGACGGTGACGGAGTCTGTCGTTTCCAATTTTCGGTTGCTTCTCCATCATTTTCGGACGTCTGGGGTTGGGGCTTTGGTTGCCGGTTGATGACATGGGTTCGGACTGTATGCTGTTCGACATTCTAAAATAACGTTGTTTTTTTCAAGATGTATTTCTGAGGGTATAAGTCAAAATTGAAGACGTGGGTGAGGTCGTAAAATTAAATTATAATTGATTCAGGATGAGATTATTAAAATTATAGGTTATAATTTGTAATAAATAATTTTATACCTGATAATAATAATAAAAATTGAAGTAAAAATAATAATAGTAATAATAATAATAATAATAATAATAATAATAATAATAATAATAATAATAATAATAATAATAATAATAATGGGGTGGATATGATTTGGTATTAGATTATGAGCGAGGGCGTAAATTGTAAACATGGGTAGGTGCAGTTTGTGGGGCAGTGGGTGGCGTTTTAGATATTTTAGCTTTAGAGGTATCATTGAGAACCGCATTTTTAGTTTTCTTGAGCCGATTCACATGAACCCATTCCGATTTTAGGGTACGATCAGAGATTGGTCTGAGTAAAAACATTTGGATACGAAATTTGCATAATCTCATAAGGACCAATCCAAGGGTGTAAAAATTTTGAAGTTTGTCCTGTTTTTAGAGCTGGGGAGAATTTAAAAACGAGATTTCCGATTTCGTAATGAATTTCGTGAGCCTTTTTATCATAGTGGATTTTTTGGTTCATTTGAGAAGTCAAAATGTGGGCGCGGGCAGTTTCCCAAGCGGTATTTAGGAGGCGAGAGACTTCTGTACTGTAATCGGAGAGATCAATACGATACATAGATGTTGCGAGCCTATTTTGAATAGCGGTTTCAACTGGCAAGCGTGGTTGACGACCATAGAGCAAGTAAAATGGTGAGAATTGAGTGGATGCTTGTTTTGAAGTATTATATGCGAAAATTGCGAATTGAAGGAATTTATCCCAATCTGTGTGAGTTGGATTAATATACATAGACAGCATGCTAGCGAGCGTTTTATTGAAACGTTCAGTTAATCCATCTGTTTGAGGGTGGTAGGGCGTTGTTTTAATCTTTTTTGGTGTCACAAAGAGCACAAATTTCATTAAAAAGTTCGGACATATAGTTTGAACCTTGATCGGAGAGTAGCTGTAGGGGGGCTCCGTGTCGTAAAATTATTTCATTGAGAAAACATTTAGCAGTGGTTTTTGCGAGAGTGTTTGGTATGGCGCAGGCTGCTGTGTATTTCGTGAGATATTCGGTGAAAACGATTATGTAGCGATTGCCATTTTCGGTCATTGGGAGGGGTCCCAAAATATCAGTGGCTACTCTATCAAATGGGCCGTGGACTGGGATCGGATTGAGAGTGGCTCGAGTCGGATGTGGGGGTGATTTCCGAGTGATACAATCGGTGCATGTTTCACAATGTGTCTTTACATCAAAATACATTCTTGGCCAGAAAAAACGTTCTTGCAGCTTTGAGTATGTTTTCTTAAAACCTAAGTGAGCAGCAAAAATACTATCGTGAAATTCGCAAATAAGTTTTTGGCGGAGGGATTCAGGTACTACGGGTAAGTGCTCGGGAGATGAATGCTTTTGGTGACTGATAAAACAGAGAGTATCATTGATATAATCGAATTTATGGCTAGTCATGGCGATGCGGCGCGCTGCTTTTTCATCGCTAGGTAATTCACCGTGCAATATAAAAGCAATTAAAGGTGCGCAAAAAGAGTCGGATTGCTGACTGTTTTGGAAATTCGATGAGTGATGAGCATTATTTAAAGTGATAGCAGAGAGATAACAGGGTAAACGCGAAAGGGCATCAGCATTTGCATGTTTTTTCCCGGGTCTGTGGCGAATTTCGAAATCATATTCTTGGAGAGTTAAACCCCAGCGAGCAATGCGAGGTGA
The DNA here is from genome assembly GCA_036768485.1 of Mermis nigrescens. Lineage (NCBI taxonomy): Eukaryota > Metazoa > Nematoda > Enoplea > Mermithida > Mermithidae > Mermis > Mermis nigrescens. The sequence goes on from JAVLUZ010000542.1 coordinate 468,326, forward strand.
TGGGTTTGGTTTTTGAGTATATATTGAAGTGCAGCGTGATCAGTGACAATTATAATTTTCTGTTGATAAATAAAGGAACGAAAATATTTAATTGACCAGACTACAGCAAGGGCCTCCTGTTCAAAAACGGGGTAGTTGCGTTCAGCTGCATTGAGAGTTCGACTAGCATAAGCAATAGGGTGGTCTTTCCCGTGGTGTTCCTGGGCAAGGATGGCTCCAATTCCTTGGCCGGATGCATCAGTTTGGATAATAAAAGGTTTTGAAAAATCGGGGAAAACTAAAACTGGTGCGGAAGTGAGAGCGTTTTTGAGATTTTCAAATGCTTTTTGACATAAATCGGACCAGACGAATTTTTTATCCTTTTTAAGGAGATCGTAAAGACAAGATGCGATTAATGAGAAATTGTGAATGAAACGGCGATAATATCCAGCAATTCCAAGAAAACTTTTGATTTTTTCTGCGTTTGTAGGGGCAGGAAAATCTGCGATTGATGAGACTTTTTGGGGGTCAGGTGAGATTCCGGATTCCGAAATGACATATCCCAAATATGAAACTGAGCGTTGAGCGAATTTACATTTTTCTAGGCGTAATTTTAGACCAGCGGATTTGAGTTTTGATAAAATAATTTCAATGCGCTTAAAATGTTCTTCGAGTGTGTGGCTAAAAATTAGAATATCATCGAGATATACGAGACAAATTTCCCATTGTAAGCCAGAGAGCAGAAGGTCCATTAAGCGTTGAAATGTGGCGGGAGCATTGCAAAGACCGAAAGGGAGGACTTTAAATTCATAGAGACCGTTATATGTGATGAAGGCGGTTTTCTCTTGAGATTGCGGGTCAAGAGGGATCTGCCAGTATCCCCATGCTTGATCAAGAGTCGTGAAATATGCGCAATTATTGAGTGTTTCAAGAATGTCATCTATGCGGGGGAGGGGGTAGGAATCTTTTTTAGTGACAGAGTTCAATTTTCTATAATCAACACAAAAACGGAAACCACCAGTTTTCTTCGGGACTAAAACAATTGGGCTGGCCCATGGGCTTTGAGAGGGTTGGATAACATTCTGATCTAACATTTTCTTAATTTCAGTATCTATGGTTTCACGTTGATTATGAGGGACACGATAAGATTGTTGTTTTATGGGTTTAGCGGAATCGGTATCGATACGATGAGTGACGAGCGTTGTTCTGCCTAATTTACCATCATTATTGACAAAGATATCAGAAAATTTTGACAGGAGTTTTGAGAGTTGTGATTTTTCAGAGTCAGAAATTTGAGGATTACCAGGAATTTCAGAGAAATTTGGGTTTTGAGCGTTTTTGAAAGTTTTCGGCTCGTTTTCAAATGTGGGAGGGTTAAACTTTCTAATTTGGCCTAACGTTGTACCAGCATAAAGTACAAGGGGTGCACGATGTTCTAGATTTAAAATACTGATGGGTATTTGTGATTCATGAGGAGTTAAAAGCGAACAACTTAATTGAGCGCGATGTTTGGTCGAAAAATTATTGGTGGGTTCAAATAATATATTTTGCACAGTATCATATGGAGGCAAAATAGGTACATACGTAATATGCATGCTTCGTGGGGGTATGGTTATTTGATTAGGGAGTCTTATAATTCCACGAAGAGCGTCAGAAATTTGGAGTGATTCAACTAAAGGAATGGAGTTGGGGCCTATTTTTACAGTTCCTTTATGCCAATTTAGTGTCATAGTGGGAAAACGGCAAGAATAATCGTTTCCAAGTATGAGGTTGATTGGACAATTTTCAACAACGTGGGCTCTCAAAAATTCGAAATTTTTGGGATTAAAGTGTTTACATAAGTCTACGTGGATCCAGACAGCACCCAATACGCGGGACTCGAACCCTGCGGCTTGAGTGATCGATTTAATAGGAGATGATATTATTTTCAGCTTAAGCTTTTCTACGGTAGCTTTGGAAATGAGTGTGATTTCGGATCCCGTGTCAATCATTGCATTAAAAGTGTCGTAAATTGATTGATTTTCTGGGTTGTGAAGATTAATGGAAATTTGTGGATATAAATTTTTTCTGTTTTGACTAGAGATCATACAACTCGTTTGATTTTCAGAATTTCGATTAGAGAGTAGGGGTCCTAGAGCTGCTGTCACAAAGTTTGGGGGGCTCGATCGGGGGGTCATTTCTACTGCCACAGAGTGTGGTCTACGTGTACGACGGAGTAGAGTCATGGGGGAAAAATTTGAGAATTTACGGAGTACACATAAATACATTATGTAAACAGCAAGCACAATCATAAGTAGAATAATTAATGTATTTAATATAAGTTGGATTGGGCCTCTAAGGAGGGTTGCTAGGCCGCCAGTGACAGCGTGGGTTCCGTTAATAAGAAAATTTTCGAGAGATTGTTCAGAACTTTCGATAATTTCTCCAATGGCGCTGCCAGTGCCTTTCAAAAAATGTGAAACAATGCTAGGATCAAGTGAGAGAGATGCAGAATAATTAACTAAACGATTTAATTGATTTTCAATTGAGCGAGTTTTTATCCAATAATATCTAGCTAGGCTGAGAGGTGTGGGGTAGGCATATCTGCGAGAACCTGTGATTGGAGGGGCGTCTAGGGCGTATGGGGTCCATTTTTCCTGCCATGCTACTTCAATAGGGATTTGACTAACATGTACAGTTCCGCTTTCTGTTCTCCAAGTTTGCCCTTCAAGAAAAATACCAGGGGATGTTTCATGACAATTAATTGTAGGGGAGTGTGGGACAATGTCTTGTGTACCGGGGATCACAAACCAGAGAGTTGATTTAATTAAAATAGGCAAAAATGCGTAGCAAGTATCATTAACAATGAAGTTCCAGAAAATTTTCTCCGGATTTACGGGGCACATTCCCAGATCATGAGGGCTTCACCTGCAAACGCTGCAGATATATTATTACGTTTAAGGAGGGCGCGAGCTCCTAGGGTTGGGTCTAATCGTAAAAGTTGCCAGGTGAGTTGAAGTGAGCGGTCAGCAGCCCTACAGAGTTCAAGCCAAACAGTTCGAAAACGTGTGATTTCAAGGATTTCCATTTTATTCATAATAAAATTGATTCTCATATTTGCATCCCATGAAACATCGTAAGCGTTTTTTGAGTGAAATGATGATGGATTGGAGGGTTGTGTGGGGGTATTATTCCAGTGGGGAGGGAGCTGTATGAGAACGCCTTGGGGGTGGAATACATGTTTTCTTGATTACAGATCTTTATGGGTTTTATGATCATGAAAGCTCCTTGAATTTGCTCAACAGTGATAAAATTATTTAGTGAATCAGCCGAAAAATTTCCTAGGAGTGTGTAGGGGCAGAAGTTTTTGGGCTGAATGGGGGTCCATAAAACGTGAGAAGTGAGGGTGGAGCATTCTCCTTGGTTTAAAAAGCAATTTCCGGTGTCAGTTAAATCTGAGAGAGTTTTTGAGCCATCATAAGAGTAAACAGTACCATATTCTAATATGAGATTGGTGACGGACTGACAAAAATCATAACAACAATATTTATAATTCACATTGAGTGTGTTAGAAGTACTCCATGTATCGCGATCAGTTTTCAAGAGTTTTTGATTTTTGAAGATTTTATGTTTCCAAGCAGAGAGACAATCACGGATGTCACCAGCAAATTTTTCTGTTTTATCTTTCACTATCCCTTTAGAGAAGAAAAATCCGTAATTGGTGCAGACCGTGTGGGTGACAAAATAACATTTAACAGCTTCAGTGGAGAGTGCTTCGGTTCGAGGGGTCCAAATTTTAATATTAATTTTCTCGTATTTTTCGGCGATATTTTCTGGCATTATACACGTAATTTCTTTCGGTACGGATAAAGCATGCCCTGGTCTGGCATGATTACACATGAAAAACGTACGTTGGTTCGAAATAGTAAGAGAGTGGGTTGAGTTGAGGCAAAAAATGATGATGAGGAACCCAGATATCATCAGAGAATTGGGCACGCATTTTTTATTCATGAAGTAATCCGACTGAAGGTTGTGGTGGGGTTCAATAATTTTCCTGATCGATGGATGCCTCTGACCTCCGAAAACCTCCCATTTTTCTGATGGGGATCGACTGCCGGCTACACTTTCATATTTTTCATCATTTTCACCACCTTGGAGATCAGGGCCTGCGGCCCACTTCGATTCACTTTTGGAATCGGGTTTCGAATTTTCAGAAAGAATCTCGCGTCTCAATGCGCCTTCATCGATAGGATCGGACCTGACCATGTAGGTCCTCATGGAGGGAACGACCTCATCCTTATAGGCTTCTGCTAGCTGGGGGTCCTCAAGAGTGAGATGATTCAGGGGGTCCAGGACAGTGTGGGGGTCCAGCTGCAGGTAATCCGACCCGTCATCCTCCGCAACCTGGGCTGTGGTTCCGTAGCTGTTAATCACATTGACATTCGACCGGGCTCCACGAAATGCCATTGTGCCTCTCCCTCTGGACGAATATTGGGGCGCCTCCGTCCGGAAAGGGGTCACGCCGTAACTCACGTGTCTGAAGCTATTTTTGGGGGAATAGTGGGGGCTACTCAACCTTGGTGTTTCAGTATGATTTTGGGGATTTATTCTTTTGTCATTCATTAGAGTTCTGCAATTTACTTTGCGATGACCACGCCGTCCACAATAAAAACAATTAATTAAAGCGTCTGGATTCATGGAAAAATTTTGAGTTTGTGGGACGTTAGTTCGAAAATTCTGAGGTGGTTTGAAAGCTTGAAAACGTGGTTGAAAAGAGGATCTCGGTGGAGAGTAGTGGTTCTGGGGGTACGTTGCTGCTGCTGTGCGTGAGTTTTTGGATCGATGATTTCCGAATGAGCGATTTTGAAAATTCTCAGAAGGTTCGGGAGGTAAAAAAGAAGCGGAAGTAATTTGTTGAGTTGATTGCTGATTTTGAGCATTTTGGGAGTGCTGAGTTGCAAAAAGGGTGACACTAGAGTCGTAATTTTGATTGATTTCCTGTTTTAGGGCCTCAGAAACTGCTTCTTCAAATGTTTTTGGTGATGCGTTGCGGACCCACAAGCGTAAATTTGGGAGTAGTTTCGAAATAAAATGACTTTTGATGAAATCATTAGGTTCACGGCCTGTCCATCCGGGTTTAGCTATGCGAGCGATGTGCCTAATATCATCTGCGTATTTTTGTACGGATTCCCCGGGGTGTTGAGAGCGTGAGAGAAGTTGATCGGTTTTTAAATCAGAGTGGAGAGTTTGCGGAAATCGTTCAAAAAAGGCATCATTTATTTGTTTCCATGTATTTGGGCTTGGGGTGCGGGATGTGAGATCGTACAAAAATGTGTGAGCTGATCCTTTTAGGTACGTAAAAAGTAAAGCTAGTTTGCGATCAAATTGAGTGGCTCCCGCCAGAATTGCGAGATTTGAGAATTGTTTTTCCCATTCAGGCCAACTTATTTCGCCATCCCCTGCAAAAGGTCGGAGTGGAGGGGCTGCAACGAGTGAGACGGGCCGCTGATCATACATATCTTGAATTTTCGAAACAGTTTCTTGTAGTAAATTAAAAGCTTGCTGATCCATGGTAAGAAAATTTTGGGGTGGTTTTCGTGAATTTTCCGGGGAAGGTGATCGCGTAGGTTTAAAAGGGTTCCTATGAGTCTTAAAATTTATTGAGAACTTACTTGAACGTTTGCGGAGCGAGGCTAATCTAGTTTCGTCGGGAGCTTTTGGTTTCGGAATTTTCGTTGAGTGGGTTTGTCCGGAGATCGTGGAACGCTGATATAGGAATAAAATATTAAAAGGCAAATGGCTGAAAAACGAGTGATTTTTAGAGATAAAAAAAATTTGGCATGTGTGACGGCAGCAGCAACGTACATATAATGGTACAAAAAATCAAATATAGCAAGCAAAAACGAACAATTAATCGGGGAATTCTGGGGTAAAAATTTTCGAGGAGTGTATGGTTTTTTTTCGTAGGAGCGTAAATCCATGGGTTCGCTTCTAAGCGCTCGCCATTTGTAAAACGGGGGTGTGCGTACTCAATGGAAAGGCACCTGAGCTCCCATGCCTCAATCGCATTGCATAAGTACAGTCGAATGCGAGTAAATTCTAACAATTTAATAAGTAAAAGAACAATTACATGAACTGGCGAATAAAAAGGGGGAGAAGGTTGAGTAGCCATTGAGTTGAAATAAACGTGATTAAATTGAATTAAAACGGGGAGTTAAATCAGTCTAGAATGAGGGGTTACACGATGAGTTGAATGGTGGGTGAATGGTGAGTGAGTACGGAGCGTGCCTATGAACGCACTCGGAAATCCACTAAGCCCGAAAACTTTCGCTATTGAAAATGAACCGCCAAAATGCTTGCGCACCGTATTTTTATAGTGGTGAGTTTTAGAGGTTGGGCCAACGAAAAGTATTGACAACGTGTTTTAAGCAATTCACATACTTCTGGGGGCGGGCCAGCAAAACGATAACGGAAACGGACTTTATGCGTTTTAGGTAGCTCGAATGTAGAAATATGGCTCAGAGTATACTGTGGGAGTTAAGCGTGCGGTTTGAGGGTTGGGCCGACAAGAAGCATTAAAACATGTTTCGTGCATTTCAATTAGCTTGAGCGTAGAGATGTGGTTTAGAGCATACTGTATGGCCTAAAAGTTCTCATGACCAAAAGTGGACGTGGCGGCGAGTTGGCGGGCCTAGCTATCAAAAATATGATTTTATCTAAATGCATTTTCGCGTATCTGTGAGAGAAAGCATTTTTTGTGGTATTGAGGTTTACGTACTTTCTATTGAGGTTGAGTTTTTTCGGAGAACAAACACGGCAAACTGATTGACGCTTCGAACCAAAAATAAGATTTTGAATATTTTTATCGGTGTTTATGGAAATAGGGGATAGGTTGGGGTGGTCAAATGGCGTCGAGTTTTTACATAAAAAACTGAGTTGAGAATTAGAAATGAGGTTCGGAAAATGCGTGTTAAATGTAAACGTTGGAAATAACAGCAAAGAGAGTAGGTATAGTTGGATTCAGATAGAGAGTAATTAAGTAAATTAAAACGGCATTACACTGGAAATCAACTTTTTTTCTGGAGCCTCGCGGAAGCTTAATGTTTTTTTAAAATGTTCTACGTAAAATCATAATTTCGAATCTGACTGTTAGTTCACTCTACACCCAGTAGTTGTGTTAAGTTTGCACTATTCATTTATTGTCAATGTGTAGTTTACACTACAAATTTATTTAACTTTCAGAGCGTTGCAGAACGTATATTTTTTCAAATATGTTGCGTAAGGTCAGGATTACGAATTTGACTGTATGTTTCTTTACACCTAGTAGTTGTGTAAAGTTTACGCTGAAAATAGCGACGCTTTCTAACTGTGTAATGACATTATTTTCGCGACCCATACTCAGTGATCGGACCGAGGCCTCGGCCTCGGCAAGCCTCGGCGTTTTTGGAGCCTCGGCCTCGGCGCCGAGGGCGAAGCTGAAAAGTGCCGAGGCGCCGAGGGTTAAAATCAAATTTGAATAAGTTTAATATGTCCGTTGAATATTAACTATTTAGAATGCATCTGCAGTACAAAGACTATTTTTTACCTATAGACTTTTCTTGTGGTTTTAGTCGCGTACCCAGTTACACAAAGTTACATACAGCAAAGTGCCAATTTATTATTCATGTGATGACTAAGTTTTAATTCTCATGCTTGCTACATGGATCGGAAACACACATTCCCGAAGGGAGGGGTGAGGGCAGTTTATTACCCCCTCTCAGGGTGCAAGACTCAAGTCACTGTCAGACGATTTTTGGTGAAAACCTTTTGAATATTTTTGAACTTAATTTTTACTATGGCAAAAGTGCAGCTAACTATTAGAATTTCCCGAAGTGATACAGTATTTTTGAACGTAAGCAAGAGTAAATAGACAAACTGTCACTATAAAACATGCATGTAACAGCTCAAAATTTTCGGGAGGGGCTCCTCGGCATACATGTAACGGCTAGAAATTTCGGGTGGGGGATTAGCGACTCCGCAAATTTTCGCCAAAAAAGGGGGAGGGGTGGGTCAAAATTTTCTGACGTTGGAGGGAAGGGTGTAGGGAGGACGTCCAACCCTGGGTGGGTGGGGAATTCCCCAAAGCCCTTCCTGTTACACGTATGGTTTTCGGCCATTTTTATGGGAGAGGGCGTACATGATTACGAATTTTCGGCCGAAAATCGCAAAAACGCACCTAAAAATGGCCAATAAATGCGGGTTTTGCCAAAAATCAATTTTGGCTCGTGCATTTTTGGAGCCATTTTTATACAATGTTAAAATACTTTCTTGGACAAAGTGATATTAATTATATCGTTTTTCAAAATTTTTTACGAAATTTCAAAAAATTTTCGGCGCTTCGCGCAAAATATCGCTAATATACTGTATTTAGATTGAAGCAGAGGCATTAAACACTCAAAAGTCAATTTTTGTGTAATCTAGGCATCTTTATGCAGATTTAAATATCTTTTGTATCCATTTATACTGTTTTTAAAAATTTTATGCAAAACAAGTACTATTTAATAACTCAGCACATTTAGCCGTTCAAAGATAAAATTGACTAATTTATCCTGATGTTGCATTGGATTTCTAAGCACAATAGTGCTTATTACAAGATTGAATTGGCATATTACAATATCTGTAATATTTCTGACTTTGTAGTACAAGTTGTTTTAGCTTTCTCACTCAAGTTTTATGTGTAAATTTCATCATAAGCTCATTAAAATTTCGGCGCTTCACGCCAAATAATCTTATGAACTATATCCAGGCCGAATTATCACATTTAGGACCACGGTTTTTTGTATTCGGCAAAGATTTTTCATAATGTACAGAGACTTTTCAGGACTGTCTTTGTACATGCACAAAGATTTTTGGAGAGACAAAAACTGTAAAAAGGTGTAAAATTCCCGAAAATTTTCGGCGCATCAGTAATTGTCTGTCCTATATATCTTTAAAATAGTAGAATTTGCATTTAGAATGGAAAAAATGTCAAATATTCAGAGACCCAGGAATTAGCTAAGATACGCTACCGAAGGACGAAAACCCCTGTTTTACCACACTAAATCGCTACTGTACCATACTATAATAGTACACAAGAATTTGCATGTAAAAAATGTTCAAAGACTTTTGGATACCATTTTTGTACATGTAAAAAGGTATCTTGCACAAAAAACACTGTTTAGGACTGCATGCCGGTTGCAGGTCACACACTGGCAGTATGTAAAAATGTGTATGTTTAAAAATATATTCATATAAAATATCTACAAAAATTTGTTCGCTCATACACAGACACTACTTAATTTACTGGTCCCCCATTTTGGGATTTCACCCTTCCTCAACTCTGGACCGTGAGGAAACTATGATCGGAAAGTACAGTGCAGTTTCTGTCATATTACCTGCCACACCAGAATTGGATGACTGAAAAAGCGTGTTTAAACATGCATTACTGCAAAAGCTAGCACAACAATGGCTACAGTTCTGTCTTTACTTAGCTTATTTCGTTTGTTCTTTTATTTCTTTGACACTGTTTTCTTATTTATGTATAGTAATAAAAGTTTTTAAGTGCTTGTTCAGCCATATTTTTTATTAACTTTTCCAAGTCTTCAACGGCAACTTGTTAAATTAAGTATGCTTTCATTCTGCTGACTTTATTCAAAAAATCCTTCACACATTTAATCTACTATGTATTATTGAAAATGACATTCGATAAGATGTTCAATATTACGATTATTCTCTAGCTCATGTGCATACAAAATTTTCTAAGAGCACTAT